>SJYQ01002078.1:80748-95730 GCA_006410935.1 Redunca redunca
ATCTCTGGTCTCATAATATATGATACAATTTTATTCTGACTCTTTCAACATCAGGTCGTTGTCAACACAGAAGCCACTTTTTGTCCCTCTAACAGATTTTAGGGCACTAATTTTGTTTTCCTTGAAATGGTTTTAGAAGCAGCATTTTTTATGACAAGCCATAAAAGTCCTTATATATCCAAGATAAAGAACATATTTCAATTAATCCTGTATTTAAAAATAGAACTGCACTCCCTTACACTCCAAAGTATCATTTGTTTTATAGTGCTAGTTTTTCTGTGTTCCTCATCTTCTTGACTTGGAGAAGGCAATGGCACTCCACTCTAGTACTCTTGCCTGGAAAATCCCATGGATGGAGGAGCCTGGTAGGCTGCAGTCCATGGGATCACTAAGAGTCAGGTACGACTGAGTGACTTCACTTTCACTTTTCACTTTCATGCATTGGAGAAGGAAATGGCAACCCACTCCAGGGTTCTTGCCTGGAGAATCCCAGGGATGGGGGAGCCTGGTGGGCTGCTGTGTATGGGGTCATACAGAGTCGGACACGACTGAAGTGACGCAGCAGCAGCAGCAGTAGCAGCATCTTCTTGACTATCTGTGCTGAGCTGAACTCTGCAGGCCTGCAAGCCTTGTAGTTGCCCAGCCTTGGGACTGAAGAAAGAGCCTGGACACAGCGACAGACATCAACAACTTATTGGACAGATGGTATTGCATGTCTGAGATTCTAGAGCAATAGCCCACTGTGGGTGGCAGACAGCAGACAGGACATAGCAGCAATTTTTGCTACTCAAGGAGAAAGATCAGTTACCACTTATAGCGGAATTGACTTCAAGCTGACTCATCAGTTAACAGGGAAAGAAACGGCTGGGACAGGGGGCAAGCAGGTAGGCATTGCTAACTAAGCCCTATAATTAAGAGGAGTCATGTAAGTAAAGCAGGGACTGGTTAACCAGGGATGAACAAGATAACAGCCAACTTCAATGGCCAGACCATACAATTTCTATGAACATATACAGTCATGAATATTGGTATCTATCTAAACATGCTCATCTCTCTATATATATTATATATATATATATATATATATATATACACACAGTATACATAAATATGTATGTCAAGTTTATGAAAAATTGAAGCTTTCAAACCTTGGTGCTGGAGGAAACTCTTGAGAATCCCTTGGACAGCAAGGAGATCAAGCCAGTCAATCCTAAAGGAAATCAACCTGGAATATTCATTAGAAAGACTGATGCTGAAGCTCCAATACTTTGGCCACCTGATGCAAAGAGACGACTCCTTGGAAAAGACCCTGATGCTGGGGAAAATAGAAGGCAGGAGGAGAAAGGGACGACAGAGGGTGAGATGGCTGGATGGCATCACCGACTCAATGGACGTGAGTTTAAGCAAGCTTTGGGAGATGGTGAAGGACAGGGAAGCCTGGCATGCTACAGTCCATGGAGTCACAAAGAGTTGGACACGACTGAGAAACTGAACAACAACAAGCGTAAGTGTACATATAAATATTAAATGCATATACTGGACACATTATGGGTTACAGTAGCAAGAAGCAATAAATTAGATATATAATTGGAAATATAGATAGATCTTGAAACATTTTTTGAATTATAAACAAGACCTCTCTCTATATATACGTGTGTGTGTGTGTGTGTGTGTGTGTGTGTGTATCACTTAGTGGGCTTCCCAGGTGGTGCCAGTGGTAAAGAACCCTTCTGCCAGTGCAGCAGACATAAGAGACGCAGGTTTGATTGCTGGGTCAGGAAGATACCCTGGAGGAAGGCAAGGCAACCCACTCCAGTATTCCTTCTTGGAGAATGCCCACAGACAGAGAAGCCTAGTGGGCTACAGTCCATGGGGTTGCAAAGAGTTGGATACGACTGAAGCGACTTAGCATGCATGCACATAACTTAGTATATATGAGTTGATAATTTGATAACTCACTCTCTTGGTCTCAAAGTTTACAGTCGAATAGGGAAAATGTAAGGAGCAATATTGCATAGGAATCTTGAATGTTAGGTCCATGAATCAAGGCAAATTAGAACTGGTCAAACAAGAGATGGCAAGAGTGA
Source organism: Redunca redunca (assembly GCA_006410935.1). NCBI lineage: Eukaryota > Metazoa > Chordata > Mammalia > Artiodactyla > Bovidae > Redunca > Redunca redunca. Next base: position 82,836 of record SJYQ01002078.1, read on the forward strand.
ACATAGACATTTTAGGAATCACTGAACTAAAATGGACTGGAATGGGTGAATTTAACTCAAATGACTATTATATCTANTCAAATGACCATTATATCTACTACGGTGGGCAAGAATCCCTTAGAAGAAATGGAATAGCCATCATAGTCAACAAAACAGTTCAAAATCTCAAAAACAACAGAATGATCTCTGTTAGTTTCCAAGGCAAACCATTCTTTATCACAGTAATCCAAGTCTATACCCCAATCAGTAATGCTGAAGAAGCTGAAGTTGACTGGTTCTATGAAGACCTACAAAACTTTCCAGAACTAACACCTAAAAAAGATGTACACTTCATTATAGGGGATTTGAATGCAAAAGTAGGAAGGCAAGAGCTACCTGGAGTAAGAGGCAAATTTGGCCTTGGAGTACAAAATGAAGCAGGTCAAAGTGTAACAGAGTTTTGCCAAGAGAACAACTGGTCATAGCAAACACCCTCTTCCAACAACATAAGAGAAGACTCTACACATTGACATCACCAGATGGTCAATACCAAAATCAGATTGATTATATCATTTGCAGCCAAAGGTGGAGAAGCTCTATACACTCAGCAAAACCAAGACTGAGAGCTGACTGTGGCTCAGATCATGAACTTCTTATTGCCAAATACAGACTTAAATTGAAGAAAGTAGGGAAAACCACTAGACCATTCAGGTATAACCTAAATCAAATCCCTTATGATTATACAGTGGAAGTGAGAAGTAGATTCAAGGGATTAGATCTGATATGAAGAAGTATGGATGGAGGTTTGTGACACTGTACAGGAGGCAGTTATCAAGACCATCCCTGTCAGGACGTATTTAACAGGAGGCTTCCTGTGTGCTGTTTTGGATCTGTCAGGAATCCTCTGTTCCTTATTAAGAGGAGAGGCAAGCCTCTCCCGGGGCTGAGGAATCCAGGCATTTCCTTTGATAGTTTTTCAATACAGTGATAAGTACCCTCTTCCTTCTTATAAACCATATGGTAAAAGTGATTGTTTACAACTCTCTCTCTCTTTAATATGGATCACCTATGTTTTGTGAATCTGGAATTTTAATCTTTATCTATGCTGAGAATAACTACCTTGTAAGACAGTATATATGCCCACACAATGTTGAATAAAACACCTTTGCTCCATCAGAGCTTTGGTCCCTGTGTCTTTCTTTCTCTTTCTCTCTCTCTCAGGCTATTTCTTTGGAGTGCAGAGGCCCTCTGGGTTCACTTTCCTGCCTGGGCTTCTAAGACCCTCTCGAGAAGGCGCTCTACGCCTTTACCCCATCAAGAGGGTGCCTGAGGCCTACATGAACAGAGCAAGCCCCGTGTCAGGGACTTTACTGGCTTTCTGCATAAACCAAGGAATATCAGCCTTTCTCTCTCCTTTACTTTCTTATCATCAACTCCACACCACCAGGTTCCAGTCCATTAAAGGACCTCAACACATCCCCAAGAAAAAGAAATGCACAAAGGCAAAATGGTTGTCTGAGGAGACCTTACAAATAGCTGTGAATAGAAGATAGTTCAGTTCAGTTCAGTTCAGTCGCTCAGTCATGTCTGACTCTGCGACACCATGAATCACAGCACGCCAGGCCTCCCTGTCCATCATCAACTCCCAGAGTTCACTCAGACTCACATCCATCGAGTCAGTGATGCCATCCAGCCATCTCATCCTCTGTCGTCCCCTTCTCCTCCTGCCCCCAATCCCTCCAAGCATCAGAGTCTTTTCCAGTGAGTCAACTCTTTGCATGAGGCGGTCAAAGTACTGGAGTTTCAGCTTTAGCATCAAGTTAAAGGCAAAGGAGAAAAGGAAAGATATACCCATTTGAATGCAGATTTCCAAAGAACAGCAAGGAGAGATAAGAAAGCCTTCCTCAGGGATCAATGCAAAGAAATAGAGGAAAGCAGTAGAATGGGAAAGACTAGAGATCTCTTCAAGAAAACTAGAAATACCAAAGGAATATTTCATGCAAAGATGAGGACAATAAAGGACAGAAATGGTATGGACCTAACAGAAGGAAAAGACATTAAGAAGAGGTTCAAGAATACACAGAACTATGCAAAGAAGATCTTCATGATCAAGATAACCATGATGGTGTGATCACTCACCTAGAGCCAAACATCCTGGAATGTGAAGTCAAGTGGGCCTTAGGAAGCATCTCTACGAAGAAAGCTAGTGGGAGTGATGGAATTCCAGTTGAACTATTTCAAATCCTAGAAGATGAGGCTGTGAAAGTGCTGCACTCAATATGCCAGCAAATTTGGAAAACTCCACAGTGGCCAAAAGACTGGAAAAGTTCAGTTTTCCTTCCAGTCCCAAAGAAAGGCAATGCCAAAGAATGCTCAAACTACTGCACAATTGCATTCCTCTCACACACTAGCAAAGTAATGCTCAAAATTCTCCAAGCCAGGCCTCAGCAATACGTGAACCGTGAACTTCCAGATGTTCAAGCTGGTTTTAGAAAAGGGAGAGGAACCAGAGATACCAGAGATCAAATTGCCAACATCCTCTGGATCATTGAAAAAGCAAGAGAGTTCCAGAAAAGCATCTATTTCTGCTTTATTGACTATGCCAAAGCCTTTGACTGTGTGGACCACAATAAACTCTGGAAAATTCTTCAAAGGATGGAAATACCAGACCACTTGACCTGCCTCTTGAGAAATCTGTATGCAGGTCAGGAAGCACTAGCTAGAACTGGACATTGAACAACAGACCGATTCCAAATTGGGAAAGGAGTACATCAAGGCTGTTTATTGTCACCCTGCTAATTTAACTTACATGCAGAGTACATCACACAAAATGCCAGGCTGGATGAAGCACAAGCTGGAATCAAGATTGCTGGGAGAAATATCAATAACCTCAGATACACCAATGACACCATTCTTATGGCAGAAAGAGAAGAAGAACTAAAGAGCCTCTTGATGAAAGTGAAAGAAGAGAGTGAAAAAGTTGGCTTAAAACTCAACATTCAGAAAACTAAGATCATGACATCTGGTCCTATCACTTCATGACAAACATGTGGAAACAATGGAAACAGTGACAGGCTTTATTTTCTTGGGCTCCAAAATCACAGAGATGATGACTGCAGCCATGAAATTAAAAGACACTTGCTTCTCGGAAGAAAAGTTATGACCAACCTCCACAGCATATTAAAAAACCAGAGACATTGCTTTACCAACAAAGATCTGTCTAATCGAAGCTATGGTTTTTCCAGTGGTCATGTATGTGAGATTTGGACTATAAATAAGCTGAGTGCCGAAGAATTAACTCTTTTGAACTATGGTATTAGAGAAGACTCCTGAGAGTCCCTTGGACAGCAAGGAGATCCAACCAGTCCATCCTAAGGGAAATCAGTCCTAAATATTCATTGGAAGGACTGCTGCTGAAGCTGAAACTGCAATACTTTGGCCACCTGATGTGAAGAACTGACTCACTTGAAAAGATGCTGGGAAAGATTGAAGGTGGGAGGAGAAGGGGATGACAGAGGATGAGGTGGTTGGATGGCATCACCGACTCGATGGATATGAATTTGGGTAAACTCCGGGAGTTGGTGATGAACAGGGAAGTCTGACATGCTGCAGTCCATGGGGTTGCAAATAGTCAGACATGACTGAATGAGCTGAACTGAGGGAAAATGTGAATATTCATTGGAAAGACTGCTGGTAAACTTCCAATATTTTGGCCACCTGATGTGAAAAGCTGACTCACTGGTTAAGACCCTGATGCTGGGAAAGATGGAAGGCAAAGGATAACTGGGCAGCAGAGGATAAGATAGTTAGATAGCATCACCGACACAAAGGACATGAGTCTGAACAAATCTGGGGAGATGGTGGAGGCAGAGGAGCCTGGCATGCCGTAGTCCATGGGGTTGCAAAGAGTCACACATGACTTCGGGATGGGACAACCACAGGGGAAATTGGGAATAAAAACCAAACCAAAATGAATGAATATATGTATACCTACCACATACAGTATATATGAGGATAGCAATAGGTTTATATTTGTAAGTACTATGGATCACAATCCAAAAGGCAGGTTTAAGGACTTTCTTTTTTTTTTTAATTTTTTTTATTTTTACTTTATTTTACTTTACAATACTGTATTGGTTTTGCAATGACTTTCTAAAAGACCTACAGATCATGAAACAAATTTCTGTCATGTTATGGTAGAAATTAATATAAATATGGAGCTAACATATTTCACATACCTAAACTGTACAGTTTAAGATTAGTGCTACATATTCCCATATCATTTTATCAGTGTAATTTCTGACAAAGAGTATAGTATTCATGCATTCAGAGAATACAGAATTATTCATTGGAAAATTTGACTAGTGTAATGAGGTTGCAAGGAAAAAAACAGTTAATTTTTAAATTGACTTAAATGGGATATTTATTTATAGGATACTTACATTTTCTTTTTATTACTGTGCCTACCTTTCTCCCTCTAGGAAATGACCAACCTGCCTCTCCTGCAAGGCAATTTCAACCCGTGCCCATTTTAATTAAATCTATTATTACCTCATCTTGCACTTATATAATTTCTCTTCTGTGTAATTGGAAATTATGTTTTATTCAATAATTATCAAAGGGATGATTTAGAGATGCTGGTTTTACTGAAATGTGTGTAGAGGAGTGTTTTATGTAAAGAAGAACAATATTTTTATTTCAGACTCCTTTTGTTTTATTAAGATTCAGGAATTGTTATTTAAATGGAGTTGAAGGAGAACCTATTTATTGCTGGCAATCAGAGACTAAGCATCTGGAGTTCCTGTGGTCTGATCTCACTGTATATTATTTGAATAGAAGGCATCAAGTGAAATAGGGGGAAATGCAAGATAAATAATTCACAAACATAAACGTAAAAGAAAGGTAATGTCTGTATCTTTTGCTTTCTCAAAACCTATCATGACCCTGATATATTACAAAAGTCTTGAAGTATATGTTCAAAGTATTCAGTAGTCTAAAAATAATTTAGTGAATGAGAATTAAAGCAATGTTCCTCTCCAAAGTACTCTTGCTAACTTCATAATGGGAAATTTCAGTGCTGATAAATATAGACCTTTTATAAAGTGTTGTTCCAACTAGATATCTTTGAATTATGTGCATTTTCTTGATGAATGTAACCAATACTTCTCTATGCATTGTGAAGTGAGAAATGGGGGTGGATAATAGTATTAAAATCCCTTTATGTTTTATAAACTTCTATTATATACATTTATCAACAATCTTCTGTGGGTGTCTGAGCAGGTTTAGTCTTCTGACTCCCAGTTAAAATTTCTTGCATACATTAGGCTGCCATTCTTATCCTTAAAAAAAACAAAATCTGAAAACTATTGGAATTATCCACAGTTTGTAAAAACAGGTCTATCTGAGTTTCTAGTTTGTGATTAAATATATTTCAAAGGGAAAACAGAACAAATTTTGTCATTCAGCAGCCAAATCTATGTACTGAAAATTATGGAATAGTATAGAATGCTCAGGAGAACATTTCTGATATTAATATAGGTGCTGATTACACAAGTCCTCTCTGAGAAGGAAAATAACTATTGTCATATTTTTAAGATGTCGGGTGGAAAGATCAATTACCATACAGGTGTCCCCACAAAAAACTTCCTGGATAAAGAATATGAAAGGAAAGAGAAGAGATATCACAGTAGTGGGTCCTTTAAAGTTAACACGTAAGAGATTCTCTTTCAGAAATCAAACTAAAATTTTCTAAGAGAACGTGGCAAGAACACTACTTTTTTGGAGCATTTAAAGAGGTCAAAGAGGCAGGATGATATAGATAGAGATAAGGAGGGTTAGGGGACTTGTGCTTTTTGGGATATCATACAGAACATGTGCTTTGGAGTTAGGTTGACCTATGTTTAAACCCTAGACCCATCACTTTTTCAGAGATGTGACTAGCAATTTTAAACTAAGATCAATCCAAACATGAAATTCCAAGTAATTAGCCAGAGTAATATGAAGTATGCAAAGGAAATATTTGAAAACAAGTTCATGGCTCTAGAAATCGCCCCTCCCTCCCCATCCCTGGACTTAAAAACATTGAGAGAAAGGGCTGACAGAGAACATGAGAGGCTCGATCCTTGCAGAGAGTTACACATGTGCTGTGAATCTCTCCCATCCCAGAGCAGAGGGACAGGGGGTGCCTGTGGCCAACCTCAGTTCTAATGACCCGGGCTTCTGTGGGATCCCTTGGAGAGCCTGGTAGGTGTTTTCTATAACTGTAGAAGAGCAACTGTCTTGCTGTTCACTGAACCCAGGGTAGGCAAGGTTTCAGCTAACAGGCTGGAAGAAAACTCAAGGAGCTGTAGGAACTGCCAGTGCCTTTGTTCTCTCCTGGCTGGCACAGCAGCCATAGCAGCAGACATAACATTACCTTCCCGCCCCCACCCCCAACTCCCCCCCACCNGATGCACATGCACAGTGCTTTAACAGATTTCAGAAGTTACATAATCATTATTCACAAAACGTGGGGTGAGAGAGCCTGACTATGGACATCTTGGCTAATTTGCCCTTTCCCTGTGTGCAGGTCAGGAAGCAACAGTTAGAACTGGACATGGAAAAACAGACTGGTTCCAAATAGGAAAAGGAGTACATGAAAGCTGTATATTGTCACCCTGCTTATTTAACTTCTATGCAGAGTACATCATGAGAAACGCTGGGCTGGAAGAAGCAAAAACTGGAATCAACATTGCCAGGAGAAATATCAATAACCTCAGATATGCAGATAACACAATCCATATGGCAGAGAGTGAGGGAGAACTAAAGAGCCTCTTGATGAAGGTGAAAAAGTTGGCTTAAAGCTCAACATTCAGAAAACTAAGATCATGGCATCCGGTCCCATCACTTCTTGGCAAATAGATGGGGAAACAGTGGAAACAGTGGCTGACTTTATCTTTGGGGGCTCCAAAATTACTGCAGATGGTGATTGCAGCCATGAAATTAAAAGACGCTTACTCCTTGGAAGGAAAGTTATGACCAACCTAGATAGCATATTAAAAAGCAGAGACATTACTTTGCCAACAAAGGTCCGTCTAGTCAAGGCTACGGTTTTTCCAGTGGTCATATATGGATGTGAGAGTTGGACTGTGAAGAAAGCTGAATGCCGAAGAATTGATGCTTTTGAACTGTGGTGTTGGAGAAGACTCGTGAGAGCCCGTTGGACTGCAAGGAGATCCACCCAGTCCATCCTAAAGGAGATCAGTCCTGGGTGTTCATTGGAAGGACTGATGTTGAAGCTGAAACTCCAATATTTTGGCCACCTGATGCAAAGAACCCACTCATTTGAAAAAACCCTGATGTTGGGAACGATTGAAGGCAGGAGGAGAAGGGGAGGACAGAGGATGAGATGGTTAGACGTCATCACCGACTCAATGGACATGGGTTTGGGTAGACTCTGGGAGTTGGTGATGGACGGGGAGGCCTGGCGGGCTGCGTTTCATGGAGTCGCAAAGGGTCGGACACGACTGAGCAACTGAACTGAACATACTCCATCTTGTACCTCTGTCAGGAACCAGGAATCTCTCAGATTTTTAGAGCCTTCCACGCATATAACACAACTGGCTACGGGTTACTGTTCACAATGGTGCAGGAAGCTAGCAGAGCAGAGCTGGAAGCGGTGAGCAGAGGCAGCTTCGCCGAGGGGACCTGGAAAATGTAGCAGTAAGGTTGGTCGAGGTAACCCGAGAGTGCGCGCATGCGCCCTGGAGCACACGTCTCCAGAGCGGCCGCCCGTGTTCTTGTTTAATTGGATCTGCGTGGTGAGAGCGGCATCCGGCAGCAATTCAGCCTGCACCTGTGGCGTCTTGTGGAGCCTCACCGCTCACCTGCAGGGAAGAAAAGAAACTCTTTTCAGGACCATGTGGTATTGGCTGGCCCTCTGGGTCACAGACTTCCTGGTTTTGAGCGAAGTGGAGATCAATATTTATCTTAAGCGGAAGCACCTTGTAGGAGACCTCCCCTTGATCTTCCACATCAACAGGTACACGCTGGGGCATGGTGTGGTTTCCTGGCTGTGCTGGGACCGTGTGCTTGTGCGGCAGTTTGTCCCCCGTTCACTCCTGGAGCTGAGCAGCTTTTACACCACGGCATGCACCTGAAACTCGTGAATACCGCGTTCCAGAACCTGTTGTCCCATCATTGTGCACAAGGCGAACCTGAACACCATCAAGCGCAGCCTGCTCACCAATTACAGCCCCTCCCCCCGGACCCGGACTTCCGCGGTTATAGCATCCCAGTAGCTGTGGGCGCAAGTTGTGGCATGACGAAGCGTCTCCAGCAGACGTTCCCCCGGAAAGAGCTCACGGTAGGACACAGGTGAGCCCTGGCCCTTTCTCGGGCCTTGAGGCAGAGCTGGTTTGTGAGCACAGTTACCCAGGCTCCTCGGGGAGCTGCCCGGTGCTGCTGTGACTGGGCCTGCGATAACCTACACCTCGCCCAGGAGGCTGTCAGGGAGGGGAACGTGCTGTCCTGCGGTTTCACACACAGGACCAGGCCAGCCTGGTAGCCAAGAAGGAGAAGTGGCAGCTCAGGGCCCAGAAGGAGCACCAGCAGGCCCAGAACTTCCAGAACAAGTAGGAAGAGAGAGGCCCACCAGAAGGAGGGCCTGGGATATAAAGAAGGCCAGTGAGGACTGTGATGCCCCCCAGGGGGAACCCTGGAAACAGGGGGAGCCCGCCAGCAGGAGGAGAGGGGTGAAGTCTGGTCTTGCCATCAGATGCTGAGCGGGAAACCGGACACCTGCTGCTGAAGGTGGTTCAATGCAGCAGCCAGCCAGGCCCGGCCGCCAGGCTGGAAAGGCCAGTAAAGGAGTGAAGCCAAGCCAGGCTGGGGCCTGCGTGGTGACTGAAGGCTTCCGAAGATTGCCACTAAGACTGCTCCTGTAACCGAGCCCCGTGACACTTTGGTGAGGTTAGTTTGTTTGTTTGTTTTTTAATTTTGGTGTCTTTTTATCTCAGTTTGGTGATGATATCCTTGCCAGTGGGAGGTAAAAGGACAGATACATAGGCAAAATTAACTTCTTTAACTTTTCCAGGAACTCTAACCCCACCAAAATTTGATTTTAAAAGACATAAGCAAAACTTTATTATAAAATCAATTTAGGCAGGGTTGAGTTGGCTTTTGTCTCCCACCTGCTTCTTTAAGCGAGATTCTTAAGGATGATTGGAGGACAGTGGGAAGAGAAAGGTAGAAAGGATGGCTGCTGCTGCTGCTAAGTTGCTTCAGTCGTGTCCGATCCTGTGCGACCCCAAAGACGGCAACCCACCAGGCACCCCCGTCCCTGGGATTCTCCAGGCAAGAACACTGGAGTGGGTTGCCATTTCCTTCTCCAAGGCATGAAAGTGAAAAGTGAAAGAAGTCGCTCAGTCGTGTCTGACTCTTTGCAACCCCATGGACTGCAGCCTACCAGGCTCCTCCATCCATGGGATTTCCTGGCAAGAGTAGTGAATGGCTAGGCCAGGTTAAAACAGAAAAGCAACCCAGTTAGGGGAATGCAGAGGTTCATGCTGGGTGCTAAATGTCCTCCATTTTCCCAGTAAATTCTCCTGGGACCAATAAAAAAAAAGACAACTTTCTAGAAGATTCTAGCTAACCATGTATCCTAGGATTATCATTGTGTGTATTTAAGTTATCAACTTTCAGTTAAAGGCTCCAAAAGTCAGTTGGATCTGAGAAGGTCTCAAAACCTCTAGCCAAAATAAGGATCTCTGTCAGCAAGCAGCTTGTGTTTTGTCCCCATAGCATTTTATGGGATTGGAGTTTTGTATCATACATGATGTTTTATGGGTGGGTTTTTCTTGTTGTTACAAAGTAAATATGACATATAATAGAAAGGTCAGGATACAAACAGTTAAACTGTGTAATAAGGCAGTTTATAGGGAAGGAGATAAATAGCTGTGGGAAGACTGGGTCTATAAAACATTTCCAGGAGGCCATGATTAATTGCTCTGAGGAATAAATTTCTGTTCTCTTAAGAGAGCACTATTACCTGTAGAAGTCTTAAAATATCCCTGAGGCTCCCTAAAGGAGGTAAGTTTGATGGTGAAACAGAAAGATTGTAGTAAGTCAGTAATGAATTTTCAGAGAAAAGTATTAATTTTATTTTCCAGTTAATTTTCATATAAGTACTTGTACGATTTATGGACATATTATACAATAGAAGTGGAAAGTGTGTCTTGTTTTGCTTCAAGTTTTTAATGATTAAGAGATGTGAGAACTTTGTCGTAGTCAATTATGATTAGAAACGATCGCAGTGTTATGTGTTTTAGCTGATGTTGAGTCAAGTCACTTAAAATCTTGTTCAATTATAGTGTTTAAATATATTTAGAAGTTACTATTTATCATTCATTTATTAGGCAAGTGTTTATTGAGAGCCTACTATATGCCTGGTACTGTTGTAGGTCCTAAAAGCATAGCAGTACAATACATATTCAAAGGGTCTCCCTTTATGATGCTTATATTCTTGAAGGGACAAAACCCATAATCAGCTAAAAATTAATATGTACTATTCAGTAGTAAGAATAAAGTTAAATGGACACAGAGTGACAGGAGGTTGCTATGTTAGCTGCTACTGCTGCTGCTAAGTCGCTTCAGTCGTGTCCGACTCTGTGCGACCCCAGAGACGGCAGCCCACCAGGCTCCCCATCCCTGGGATTCTCCAGGCAAGAACACTGGAGTGGGTTGCCATTTCCTTCTCCAATGCAGGAAAGTGAAAAGTGACAGAGAAGTCACTCAAAGTAACTCTGTAAGGAAAACAGATATTAGCATCACCTCCATTTCTAGAGGAAGACTCTGTGGATGAAACGTGTCAAGTAACTTTCTCAGTGTGCTTGCACTGGTAAATGGAAGAATTAAAAATGATTAAACCTGCCTTTGGCTGTCTCCATTACTTGAGTTTTTGACCAAATATTACGTTGCTTTAAAAACAAAACAAACAAAAAACTCCTTATCTATTAAGTAGACCATGACAGCAGGACAGCAGTAGAAAAATGATCTCCTAATGTCAGGCATATTTGCAATGAAATTGAACTTGTTTGTGGGTTACTTTGTTGCTGTCAAAAATGGATTTCCCTCCCTCCCCACCACCACCTTTGAAGAATATCTTTAATCCCAGAGAAGGAAAAGGAAAGATTCTAGGAATTGCAGACAGTAAGCTTATAGATAGAGGAGTGAAATGTCACATCCTTCCTGTCCACAATAATCCACCCTGAGAACAAGGACGAATTATGTGTTATTCTTTTTAGGATGAATAATTTATTTTCTCAATGAATTATTCCAATTAACGATCAGTTTGTAAGGTAAATACATCAGATTTAATGATGGTTTCTGCCAACAAACTTAAAAAATTTATAATGTTAACAAATTTACAGTTGTACAGACTTCACCATAATGCAGACTTAGAACATTCCGTAATTTCTCAGAGTTAATTCCCACACTCAACTCCAGGAAACCACAGATTTTTTTTTCATTCCCTATAAATATACCTTTTCTAAAATAGTCGTATAAATAAAATCATATGTTGTAGTTTTTTTTTCCCCCCCAACATTTGGCTCCTATCTCTAAGCCTACTGGTTTTGAGGTTATCCAGCTTGTAGTGTGAATAGATAATTCATTCGTTTTTGTGGCTGAATAATAGTCCATTGTACAGGTGTACCACATTTTGTTTATTCATTCATTCATCAGTTGATGGGCAGTTGGGTTGTTTCCAATTTGGGGCAATTAGGAATAACAATATGTGAACACTCACACATGTGTTTTTATGGAGGCCTGTCTTTTCATTTTTCTTGGACAGATTCCTGCAAGTGAAATTGCTGAGTTGTATGCTAAATAAGTTTAATTTTTTAAGAAACATTTTCCAAAGTGTCTGTACCACTTTTATTTTCCCACTGGCAATACATATCAGGGCTTCCCTGATAGCTCAGTTGGTAAAGAATCCGTCTGCAATGCAGGAGACCCCAGTTTGAGTCCTGGGTTGGGGAAATCCCCTAGAGAAGGGAAAGAATACCCACTCCAGTATTCTGGCCTAGAGAAATCCATGGACTGTATAGTCATGGGGTCACAAAGAGTTGGACACAACTGAGCAGCTTTCACTTTCAGCATTGCATAAGAGTTCTAGTTTTCTGTATCCTCTCCAACAATACTGTTTGATTTTTATGATTAGAGCCATTCTAATGGGTGTGTAGTTGTATCTGTTTCTGAATTTAGCATTTTCCTAATGATTAATAATATAAGTATATTTAAGTGGTTTTAGCCATTTGTGTATCTTCTTTTGTTAAATGTCTGTTCAAATCATTTGCTGACTTTTTTAATAATAATTTTTATTTTAACTTCATTTTACTTTACAATACTGTATTGGTTTTGCCATACGTTGACATGAATCCACCACGAGTGTACATGCGTTCCCAAACATGAACCCCCCTCCCACCTCCCACCCCATAACATCTCTCTGGGTCATCCCCGTGGCCCAGCCCCAAGCATCCTGCATCCTGCATCGGACATACACTGGCGATTTGTTTCTTACATGATAGTATACATGTTTCAATGCCATTCTCCCATCTCATCCCACCCTCTCCCTCTCCCCCAGAGTCCAAAAGTCCGCTCTACACGTCTGAGTCTCTTGTTGTCTCGCATACAGGGTCATCATCACCANTCACCAGGAACCAAATCAACAAGCACCTTGATTTTGGACTTTCCAGCCTACAGAACTGTGAGTAATAAATTTCTGTTGTTTAGCTACCTAGTCTATGATATCTTGTTAGAGCAGCCTGAAGACAAGTGTGGCATATAATTTTTGTGGTGTATATTAATTTTTGTGGTGTATATAAATTTTTGTGGTGTATATAGATATATCTAATTTTTGTAGTGTATATATATATAT
>SJYQ01002078.1:95906-158822 GCA_006410935.1 Redunca redunca
GTTTTTGGTTTAGTTTGCTTATGGATATCTAGTTTGTTGAGGTAGTAGAAGCTCAGGTTATTATTTTCAGGTATCTTTTTCTGATGTAGGTCATATGGCCATAAGTTTTCTTCTAAGCACTGTTTTAGGTGCATCACATAAATCATATGTTGTATTTTCATTTTCAGTCATTTCAGAATATTTTCCATTTTGCCTGTTATTTCTTTGATTAATGAGTTGTTTAGAATGATGTATTTAAAATTAATATTAGATGATTTTTCACGTTTCTTTTTGTTGTTGATTTGTAATGTAATTCCATTGTGGTCAGATCACATAGTGTGTACGATTTCATTACTTTTCAATGTGTTATGACTTGTTTTATTGCCTTGCATGTGATCTATTTTGGAGAATGATGCATGAAAAGAATGTGGGTTTTGCTGTTGTTGGGTAGAAATTAGTACATTCTGTTGATATTCTTGTTCATCTCTATATATGGTTTATGATTTTTTTAATTAGTTCTACCATTTATTGAGAGTAAAATATCAAAGCTTGTTACTATTGTTGAATTACTCATTTCTGTGTTCAGTTTTGTTCATTTTTTGTTTCACATATTTTGTTTCTCTTTTTTTAGTTGCATATGTTTACAATTATTATATCTTCCCCATGCAGTGACTCTTATTATGAAATTCATTGTCTTTCTCTAATAATATTTTTTGCCTTAAAATCTATTGTTTTACATTAATATAGCATTCCAGCTGTTGTGTTTACTGTTTGCATGATATATCTCTTCACATCATTTTACTTTCCATCTGTTTTTTTCTCTTAGTCTAAGGTGGCTGTATAGAACAGCTTGTCATTGGTTTTGCTTTTTCATTCATATACAGTCTGATAGTCTTTGCCTATTGATTGTGGGTGTTTAGACCATTTGCATTCAAAGTAATAATCGGTATGGTTGGATTTATGACCGTCATTTGTAATTTGTTTTCTAGATGTCCAGTCACTTATTCCATCTCACTTACTATTTGTCTCCATGACTGCGTTTGTTTTTGTGATGGATTAGTATTTCTTAAAGTACCATTTCCACTCCTCTGTTGATTTTTAAATCCATTTTTTCATTGTTTTCCAAATGGTTGTTTCAAGAATTATAATACGCTTATTAATTTGTCAGACCTGGGTTCCAGCAGTGAAAGCGCTGAGTCCTAACCATTGGACCACCAGGGAATTCCATGACCTCCTTTGTGTCTGATGAGAAAAAATAGTTAATGTTCCATTGTATGTAGTGAATGATTTTCTCTTGCTGATTTCAAGATTGTGGTTTGGTTTTCAGCAGTCTGAATGCTGTGTATCTAAATAAGAACCTCTTTGTATTTATTATACTTAGATTTGTTGAGTTTCTTGGCTGTATAGATTTTTGTTTTCATCAATTTGGAAGTTTTTAGTCATTTTATCAAATATCTGCTCCCCTTTTTTATTCCTGTTACAGTGATCAGTCTAAATTAGAAATATGATTATCTTCTAACCACATAATATCAAGCTAATAGATATTTGTTGATCTCCTCCATTTACCTCAGTCTGAGAAGTCATATCCACTGCTGTGTTGTTGGGCATTTCTGACACCTGTCACTCAAAATAAAGTAAACCCATTTTGCCCACTGCAGGGAATCTTATAGTCCCTGTGGCTTGACCCATCCTGGAAGAACTGCTATGCTGACCTGGGATGAGACTGGGGACATGGTGGGTGGCCAGGCCGAAATGCATAGATCTATACTTTTCTTATTCAATGTCCAGCAGTTTTGAAACCCAGAAATACTTTTCAGGTTGTATCGTTCCTTTTGATGATTTTCAGAGCACTGAAACTTTTCTTGGTTTTTGTTTTGTCGTGTTTTTGGTCTATCTGTTTGATTTTGAAGTTGCTTTACGAGGAGAGGATTTGCCATTCTTTTCTATTAGCCATAGCTGTAATCCCTGCCACTCTTAAACAACACAACAACAAGAACTTTATTTTGACTGATGAATGAATTGGGTTAGGGTTTGGGCCTGTAGATCAAAGCAGTTTCCCTCCAGACTGCATGACACACTGATTTCTGATGTGGAGGAGCTATTAGCTAAGACACTTTGAGATGAAAAGTTGATTTCCCCTTCAATTCTTTGTTCAAATACAATGCAACATTTGTTTAAGATATCAGGAAGTGAAAGCTTGCACTACAGACTGTGGAGGCATAGATTCTGAGAAAATTTGCTACTAAGGAGATTTTTTTTTTTAATCTTTTTTTTAATTTTTATTTTAACTTTAGTTTACTTTACAATACTGTATTGGTTTTGCCAAACATTAACATGAATTCACCACGAGTGTACATGCGTTCCCAAACATGAATCCGCTCCCACTTCCCACCCCATAACATCTCTCTGAGTCCTCCCCATGCACCAGCCCCAAGCATCCTGCATCCTGCATCGGACATAGACTGGCGATTCGTTTCTTACATGATAGTATACATGTTTCAATGCCATAAAATTTATCTTTAAAGTACATCAGTTCAAAAAGTTATTGACCTTTTTGTTTCGTTTTATTTTCCTTTCCATCTCTTGCAAGAAAGGAGGCTCATGCAAGGCCAAATTGTACCTTCAGCTGTTCAGACCTTCACCCTGCCTTCCTGTCTCCCCATCAGGGGATATCATTAGCCAAAGCAACTCAATTATTATGGTCTTTACTCAAACCCTGTGAGAACTCAGAAGTGAGATAAATTGGGAAATTTGATGAAGGAACAATATCTTAGAGATAATTTTCTTGCTTCCACAAAATGCCTCTTTATTTTAACGGGGCAGGATAAAAACCAACATACATCTTAAATGCCCTCACCTGTGTCATTAATCGTATCGAAAGTTGTTTAAATGAAACAGTTGCTACAATTGTGGTTGACTCATGTGTTTCACCAAACTTGGCAAAGCTTCCTCTTTCATCTAGAATATTATGATTATGAAGCAGTAACAAACAAACAAAAAAACAAGTCATTGCTTTCTCTCTGAAAAGTTATAAGACAACTAAAGAAAAAATATTTACCAGTCATTGTATACTTTAAGTATTTGCATTCATGTTTCATTTTTATTTAAGTAGAAAATTTAATTTTTGCAGCTTTTTATGACAGAAACTTTATGCTTTTACCCTAATATCAAATTTTTATCAATCTCCTTTTAATAACAGTATTACTTTAGTTTTATCTGAGCTTATACCTGCTCATTTATAGGCTGAATTTTCATATTTACATTACATATAGGAGTGGTCGTGAAACTCAGTCTCGGGCTAATTGACATGCCAACTGTCACAAAGTAATTTCTTGTGGAACTGGAACATAAAACCATATATTCAACCTCGAATAAGAACTTTTTGGGCTAAAATAATCTAAATTTTGAGTATAGATTAACTCAATTAGCTACAACTTTCTTATACAAGGGATTTCATTCTTCCTAATAGCCAACAATTATGTTATTCATGTTAATATTTTCCTTTTAGATGTTTAGGAATAAAATGAAAACTATTCTCAGTGGAGTTTATTCATATTCATCATAAACCTAATCATGTTTAGGTGGTGTAATAATAATGAAGTACAAATAGCCGAAGAGACTAACTATTCAAATGGTCATAGAATTTCCATCAATCACAAAACAAAATACCAGATAATGAAGATGCAGTTGCAGTATAATAGGCCTTCAAAATGCAGTGGAATCAACAGGCCATAAGTTCAGTTTTATCCACAAAAGAATAAAATGGCAACCCACCCCAGTGTTCTTGCCTGGGATATTCCATAGACAGAGGAGCCTGGCAGAATACAGTCCCTGGAGACACAAGGGTCAGACAAGACTGAGTTTCTAAACCACCACACAATCTTCCAGTCGACCTCTGAAGCAGAAAAGATGTTGAATTTAGGTTACATGTGGCCCATTTATGGAGAAGGCAATGGCACCCCACTCCAGTACTCCTACCTGGAAAATCCCGTGGATGGAGGAGGCTGGAAGGCTATAGTTCATGGTGTCTCTGAGGGTCGGACACGACTGAGCGACTTCCCTTTCACTTTTCACTTTCACGCATTGGAGAAGGACATGGCAACCCACTCCAGTGTTCTTGCCTGGAGAATCTCAGGGACAGGGGAGCCTGGTGGGCTGCCGTCTATGGGGTCACACAGAGTCGGACACGACTGGAGTGACTTAGCAGCAGCAGCAGCATGGCCCATTTAAAATGATCCGATGTCAAGGATCAATATGGAAGCAGACATTTTTATTTGAAAGTAATTTAGCCATTGTATTGTTTTTGTTATTGTGAACTTGGGTTTTGTAGCTCTTTCCTCTACATCCACATACTTTAGAATGAAGGAGCTATTTTGGTGGATGAAAAATAGGGATAGAAGTTAGAAGATAAGGAATTAGAGGTTTCTTTATCCACTGCTGACTAACTTAGTCATGTTCGGTGAAGTAGCTGAGTCAAGTCTTTTTTCTAAAACTGGTAGAATTTCTTACCTGAAAAATGATAATAATTTAATCAATTGTACTTTTCTATTTCCANTTTCTATTTCCAATTTTATCCTGTTTTAAATCAGAACACATATACAATAAGTAGCATCTTATAAGTGACAGAATGTTTTACTTTTTAATTGTACTTAAGATGACAGTGCATCTTCAGGTTGATGGTGTCATTGACACCTTGGATGTTGTAGAGAAAATCTAGGAAAATAGTTAAAAGTGGGATGCCATTTTAAGACATCCCAAAAGTTAGATATTGAAATAACTTCAGCTTAAAAAAACAAAAAACAAAAAACAAACTATAGAAGTGCTTAAAAGCAAAGGTGACCATAAGATTTGTTTAATGATGCCAGAATTATATTCTTGAACTAAAAGTTCATTCTATATTTTAAAAGGATATTTTGGTGAGTAGTATAGAAATAAAACTGAAAATCAAAATCAAGACACATTTTGGGGATGCTAATCTTCCAGGACAAAGAAGAAAGTAAATGTCCAGGCAGAAAAAGCAAGCTACCAATGAAGAGGAAAATTTAAATGAAGTTTTTTTTCACAACAATATGTATCAGAAAACTGTGTTGCAATGTACATTATCTTTTGAATGAAATAAAGTATCACAAATAACAAACCCAGCCAGATTGTCCTTATTAATTAAAGGACATTAATTAAAGGAGTTCAAACACCTATCCATTTCTTCTTGGAGAAAAAAAAAATTCATAATGAAATGTAGTCCACTGAGAGATGATCTCATGATAAAGAATTTAGCCTATTATACAGAGTGAAGTAAGTCAGAAAGAGAAAGATTAATATTGTTTCTAACCCATATATATGGAATCTAGAAGAATGGTACTGAAAAATTTATTTACAGGGCAGCAATGGAGAAACAGACATAGAGAATAGACTTATGGACATGGGGAGAGGGGAGGAGAGGATGAGATGTATGGAGAGAGTAACATGGAAACTTACATTACCATATGTAAAATAGATAGCCAGCAGGAATTTGCTGTATGGCTCAGGAAACTCAAACAGGGGCTCTGTATCAACCTAGAGGGGTGGGATGGGGAGACCAGATGGGAGTTTCAAAGGGGAGGGGATAGACGTACACCTATCACTGATTCAGGCTGAGGTTTGACAGAGAACAACAAATTCTGTAAAGCAATTATCCTTCAATTAAAAAATTAATTTTAAAAATTAGGAATCGTCTTACATTTAGATCTTTAATCCATTTTGAGTTTATTTTTGTGTGTGGTGTTAGAAAGTGATCTAGTTTCATTCTTTTACAAGCGGCTGACCAATTTTCCCAGCACCACTTGTTAAAGAGATTGTCTTTACTCCATTGTATATTCTTGCCTCCTTTGTCAAAGATAAGGTGTCCATATGTGTGTGGATTTATCTCTGGGCTTTCTGTTTTGTTCCATTGATCTATATTTCTGTCTTTGTACAAAAGAGACTCAGNCTTTATAAATAATTATCTGATTCATCCTATCTATACTGATAGAAAGATCGATGAGATCACAACATATATATCTCAGTATCCTGAATGAAATGCGCTAATGTTGACAATTGCTACTTCTCTGTGGTGGGATTGGGATGATTTTATATCTTCTTATTTATTCATTTATTATTAAAAACAAACCAAGAACATATCTATTTATAAATCTAAGAACGACAGTAAAATTAAAGTTTGTATATACACATATCTAACTAAAGCCTGTTTATCACCCAGTCACCCCACCACACTTTTTGCAATCTGCTTCTATCTTGTGTGGCAATACTCTTTCAAACTCTGCTGGTTGTAGCTACATTTGCAGTTATTCCTTCATCAGTCTTGTGTAGTTCACACCAAGATGTTGACAACTATTTTACATTGCGTTCTTTA
Source organism: Redunca redunca (assembly GCA_006410935.1). Taxonomy (NCBI): domain Eukaryota; kingdom Metazoa; phylum Chordata; class Mammalia; order Artiodactyla; family Bovidae; genus Redunca; species Redunca redunca. The sequence continues at coordinate 102,274 of SJYQ01002078.1, forward strand.
GTTAACTACCCCTAAAGAAGTGTAGAACAGTTGAAAATGCCTTTTAAAAAATTCCAAAATGAGCTTAGCTGGAAGATCAGGTTTGCATAGTGTTTAAGATCATGTCCATTGAGATCATATAACCATTAGTCAGGGCATTGCCAGTTACAAAGTATGTGACCTTGAGCAAGCTACCCAACATCTCTCAGACACTTATTTCATTTCTAAAATATTGATTTAAAGTATAGAGCTCATCATAAAGATTACATTATAAAACATTTGCAAAGCACTTAGCATAAAGACACACATGTAGAGCTTAGTCAGCAAAAGCTGTTCAAATAATCAATTGCCATTGTCCTAAGTTCTGGAGAGGAGATGCCTTGGATGCTTTGGGAGCTGGGATGCTTGGGAGCTTGCATGCTGGGATGCTGTGATGCTGTGGGAGAAGGTCCAAACCTAATCTGGGGGGTTGCTGATATTTCCAGTACTCTGTGAGTCATCCATCTACACCAGCATTTCTATAGATTATCTAGAGTTGTAGGAGACCTCTATGAGAGTCTGATGATGGTGAGGAAAAATAATTTCAATGATTAGAAATCAGTCTTTTGTTCTTGCAAAAAAATTTCAGGAGATGTCATATAAATCTGTAGGAATCACTTGCCTGAGAATAGCTCATTGGGTAATGAAAGGTCAAGGAATCCTACCCATATCATAATGATAGCTTTAAGCTTTAAAGTGTTTTTCTCTTTTCTTTGAAAAATATTTAACAGGAAGTGAAGGAATTCGAAAGAAAATTAAGATATAGCCTGAAAATTGCAATTCAGTACACAAAGGAAAAGGATTACCAAAAAATAAAAACAACCCCAAACCCCAAACTTAAACCAAAAGCAAACATCACATACACAGCTGAAGATATTGGCTTTTCAAGTATAAACCTTCATGGCTTCTTGGGCATCAGTGAGTTTAATCGTTCTGACCCAGACACTGCTCTTGATACACTTCTGGCATGTTACCTTATGTGTTATGGACACCCTTCCACCAAATTACATACCAGGAAACACTGACAGTTGTATTGATAACACTAAATGGATCCTGCTCAGCCCAGTACTAAAATGCTTGCTTGTCCCTCTAGCTGGCATAAAAAATAAAATCTCCACTTTGCATATTCCACAGAAGGTGAGAATAGTATTGAAAAGGTTAACTTTCTAGAAGACTGTCTGGGAACGTCTAAAATGGACATGACAAACACAGCATTCAAGCTTTAGGATGACTGTCTCAAGCACCATGCTTTAGAAAGTCTGAACTGACTGTTTCAAAGTCAAAAACATCGAGGAAGTGAAGCAACTGGGGAAAGGCAGTGAAATGAACAAAAGATGTGCTTGAATAATTTGAAAAATCTAGAAGTTTTTCTTTTTTTTCCCACCAAAGCGCCCATAAATGTACAGGGCAAACAGAATTACTCCAGAACCTTCTCAAACGTGCCCCCAAAGCCACATTTTGCCTATTTTTGTCTTCGATCTTTGTTTAATCGTAGCTTGCACATAACTTCCTGAGTAGACATATGTTAGGGGAAATGAGCGGCCAGACTGGTTATTGCTCAGTGTCCTTACATGAGAAATGAAGGAAGTAACTGCACCTGAAATGATACCCATTTTTTGCAGTCCACACCCTATCCCCGCCCTCCCAGGTTGGTAGGTAAAACAGTTGAGTATATGAATTTGAAGGTTTTCAAAACTAGGTTGAAGAATCTAGTAAATATGTGCAAAGAGAAAAAACATCATCAAGAGTCAGTTTATATCCATCCTCTACCCGCCCCCATGAGACAATTGCTATAATTGCTTTTCTTGCAAAACGTTTTCTAAGTGCCAAGTTATGCAGGGAATGAAGCGTTACCTAGCAATATGGCCAACTTTCAATTATCCATGGCAATGGGAGACAGGGATAGTAGAGATAATTAAAATTCACAGACTGTCTTCAAACCAGTTTAATCACTTGCACCCTGCTCCTCTTGCACCAAGCACGCTGGAAGTGCTACCTGAAGATGATATGTTTTGATTCAAGTTTCATCTCTTTCCATGTTCCTTGTCCTCCAAACAGGGGAAACAACAGGAAGCCTTATTTCATTGTTCTATCTTAAGGGCCTAATAAAAAATTTGGATCATAGCAGATGTTCAAAAAATATTGAATTGTTAGAAAGGATGAAATGGAGGGAGAGGGCTTTTGTTATTCCTGAACTGGGAACTGGGTATGAGCCTGTTTTTGCAGATACTACCAGTCAAACTTTTATAATATTCTATGAAAACCTTCCTTTTAAAGTTGTTATAGTTACACCCATTCATTAATTCCTTCACAGGTGTTTACACTGTGCCAGTCTTTGTATTTGATTTCTGGATATTCAGCAGAGAACAAGACAGAAAAGATTGCTTCCTTTATGGATCTTAGATTCCAGTTGGAGGAATCAGATTTAAAAAAAAAAAATTAAAAATTGTAAGTGGAATGTATTAATGCTGTGAGGAAAATCTATGGAGACATAATACAGTGTAATTTGGGTGAAGAGAGGCATTAATATAGCATAATTAAAAGTTCCTCTTTGTTGGAAGATGTGGTAGACTGTGTCATGCAAGGGGTCAGACGAAGTGTTCAGGTAAAAAGGACTTAAGCAGAGAAAAGGATTTTGAATCTGGGGAACAATATCAGTGTAAACTCTCAACTGTTACATCATTCCTTCAAACTGGGATCAGTTGTAAATGAAAAAAGTTACATTCATTTTAAGTTTCAAATAGGGAGCTTTAAAATCATAATTTCTAGGTCAAAAGAACTGATTCTTCCCCATATTTAGGGCACAAATCCATTTTAGACTCTAATTAAATGTATGATGTTTTTTTGTCTGCTTGTAATATAAACAGCACACACATCCTCTTCTTTTAAATAATCATGGAATTCAGTGAAACAGATCATTTTGTCATTGGAAGCTCAGAATACTTTATTCGGCCATTTATTGAATGCTATTTGTGTTACTGCTTTACATACTGAGGTTAAATACGGAAAAGTCTACTTCTCATGAAGCTTTGTCTAGCACAGAATTTTTAGGTGGTTTTAAAAATGCCTGTAACCTTGTTTTCTGTCATCACTGCATTTTTTTCTTACAGACATTCTAGTAATTGCCTGCTGCCAAGAACCTGCTAATATGTCCATATCATCTCAGTTCTCTAGACTTGTGGGTCCTCCCAGCTGATGGTTTATTCACCACCAATTGGCTCAGTGTATATTTCTTCCTTAATCATTTTAAAGAAATAATTGATATATAATAAACTACACATATAGAGAGTGTACAGTTTTCCATTATATGTATACAACCATCACCACAGTCAAGATGATGAATATGTATCATCCCCCCAAGTTTACTGATGCCCTTTTTCATCTCTTCTTCCTCTCAAACCTCCGATCCGTCACCTGCTTATCTATCTGCTTCTTGTCAGTACAGATTAGTTTGCATTTCCTTGAATGTATAAATAGAGTCTGATAGTATTGCTCTTTTTTGGTGTAACTTCTTTCTCTCAGCATAGTGATTTTGAGATACCTTAGTGTTGTTTAATGTATCAATAGACTGCTCACTTTTTATTCCTGAAGTAGTAAAACTATCGCACATATCATAGAATCCACCCCTTTTAAGTATATAATTCAGTGATTTTTAGTATATTCAAAAGAACAACATAACTGCCTAATTCCAGAACAATTTCATCTACCCCAAATNAATTCCAGAACAGTTTCATCTACCCCAAATAAAGCCCATACCTATTAGCAGTCACTCCATTTCCTTTTCCCCCAAGCCCCTAGCAACCACTGATATACTTTCTGTTTCTGTAGATTTGCCTGTTCTGGACATTTCATGTAAATGGATCACGTAGGATGAGGTATTTTGTGGCTTCCTTCGTTTGGCGTAATGCTTTCAAGCTTCCTCCTTGTAGCGTGAATCAGTGTTTCCTTCCTTTTCGTGGCTGAATTCCATTGTATGGATGTGTTATTTTGTTGTTGCCGTCACCATTTAGTTCCTCCATCATGTCCAACTCTTTGTGACTCCATGGACGGTAGCCTGCCAGGCTCCTCTGTCCATGGGATTTCCCAGGCAAGGACAGTAGAGTGGGTTGCCATTTCCTTCTCCAGGGGGTCTTCCTGGTCCAGGGATCAATATATGATTTGAAGATATTTTCTCCCATTTTTTTGTCCTTTCACTTTTTTGATAGTGTCTTTTCAAGCCAACATTTTTCAAATTTGTTGAAATCCAGTTTGTCTAATTTTTTCCTTGGTTGTTTGTGCTTTAGGTGCCATATCTAAGAAACCAGTGCCTAATTCTTCATCATGAATATTTTTTTTAATTTAAATTTATTTATTTTAATTGGAGGTTAATTATTTTACAATATTGTATTGGTTTTGCCACACATCAGCATGTATCTGCCACAGGTATACACATGCTCCCCATCCTGAACCCCCCTCCCTCCTCCCTCCCCATACCATCCCTCTGGGTCATCTCAGTGCACCAGCCCCGAGCATCGAGTATCATGCATTGAACCTGGGCTGGAGACTCATTTCATGTATGATATTATACATGTTTCAGTGCCATTCTCCCAAATCATCCCACCCTCTCCCTCTCCCACAGAGTCCAAAATATCTGTTTTAAGAGTTTTAAAATTTTATCTCTCACATTTAGCTTTTTGACAAGTTTTGAATTCATTTTAACTATGTTGGGAGGAAGTGTCCAACTTAGTTCATTTCTAAGTGGATATCCAGTAGGCCTAGCACCATTTGTTGAAAAGACTATTCTTTCTCCACTAATTTGTCATGGTGCTCATGTCAAAAATCATTTAACTGTAAATGTATGGGGTTATTTCTGGTATCTCAATTCTGTCCCATTGATTTATATGCCTATTCTTTTGACAGTACCCATGGAATTTTGTCCAGTAGAGCAGACAAAACAAATGGAGCAGTAGGAATGGTATTAAGCAAATGAATGGGAATTCAGAGCCTACTTTTAAACATTCTTCCTTAAAGAAATACAGTACATTGTTGGCTGAGGGAAAAGGAAAAGTTACAAGAGTATTCGAAGTCTAATTCTGTTTTCCATTTTATTTTCATATAAATTTGTATCTTTTGATGTCTAAAATTGTAACATGCATCAAGAAAGACGTGATAAATGTCAAAGCCATTCCTGGACCTTCCACTTACTCATGGATTATAGGTTGAATACCTCAGCTACAATCTGATGGGCAAGCACAGAGATGATTTCACCACTGGAATTAATCAGCTCTTCAGACATAATGAGTTGTATTCCATTCCCACATCCCACAAATCAAGATAAAATGACGAGGAGGAAATGCTAATTTGTTTACAGTAATGCTCTGTTGAGGAGGACGTGGCAGGGATGGCAAGAAGCAGCGGCATCTGAAATGTATGTGTGTTCTCTTAACTATTTTTCTTTTTTAATTTTGAAATTGAGCATGATAATTAAGTTCATGGGAGCTGGCTAAGATTGGGCAGCCAACTCACAGGTGTGGGAAACATCTGAGTCAACCCCACCAGTGGTGACGGTGCCAAGGCGAACACCTGGCTGTGCATAGGAGTTGCTTTGTCTGCCAAAATCACTGCTGTGAAATGATCGGCAGAATGAACAGCAATCCAAAGACTAAGCACAACTGAACACTGAATGAAAAGAGGGCCCCGAGGATAAGAAATCCAAGGTTGGGAGCTAACAGTTGGAGCAAATGCTCTCTAAATGCAACAAGCAGATTAACTTTTTTCAATTATTGTCATTAAGTATTTTTAGCATTAAGACTGAAAATCATTGGTACTTTGTTAGAACAACATTCCAAACTAGTGTGATAACACAGGGCTTTGCATTTGATATTAAGTAGGAAGAAATTTTAAGATCATTCACATTAAATGTATTGTTTGATATTTGAATATCCCTGCAGCCAAGAACTAAACTAAACTTTGATGTACAGAGGTGAATATGCTGTGTTCACCTTCAGAGAACCCATAGTGCTGATAAACTATTGGATCATAGAACATTTCTCATAAATCACAATAAATGTGTTATATACACATTCAGTTTTAAAGGGCCAGGAGAAGAAGCAATGTTAAATTAGGAAAGAATATAGAACTGGGTTTGCACAAAAGGGTATCAGTTGTGAAGGACAGGGAATTTCAGGTAGAAAGCAGGGGGTTGTCTGGTAACTTGATATGTTCAGGCATGGAGATATTCCTTTTACTGACATATCACCTTTACATAATTTTTTAAAAGTCTTGCCTCCCTTCTGGCAGATCTTCCTATATAACCTAAATAGGGCCAAGTTCCTAGAATTTCTGTTGTGTAGCTGTATTTAGATCACTTCCTGGAATAATCACGCTCAATGTGGAAAATTAAACTTGGTGAATAGTAGATTGTACTTTTTATTAAAAATTCTTTCTTTCCTCTCTGCCCTTGAGGTGGTTCACTGTGAATGGAGTATACATCTCCATCTCCTATGTTGGGCTTGGCCTGATCAGTGGAATTTGGAAGGAAATAATAGGGGGCCATTTCTGACCCATGTCCATAAGCAAGCTGCCATTCACATCTCTCAAGCTTTTCTGATCCATCATGGAATAAAACATCTGCTATACCATAAGTGTAAAATAAAATGTTTGTTGTTGGAAGCAACTGAGATTTGGGGGTTGTTTTCTATACAGCTGTATTGCAGCAAAAGCTAATAAAGCAACCATGTTCATTGCTAGAAACTAAAAAAAAAAAAAAAAAAGTTATTTTTGCCTCAAATGAAAAATGTGAATTTGAGTTTTTCAAGCACGCTGATACTAATATTTATGTATCTGTGGCAATGGCAACCCACTCCAGTACTCTTGCCTGGAAAATCCCATGGATGGAGGAGCCTGGTAGGCTGCAGTCCATGGGGTCATGAAGAATCGGACCTTTACTGAGCGACTTCACTTTCACTTTTCACTTTCATCCATTGGAGAAGGAAATGACAACCCACTCCAGTGTTCTTGCCTGGAGAATCCCAGGGACTGCAGAGCCTGGTGGGCTGCCGTCTGTGGGGTCACACAGTCAGACACGACTGAAGCAACTTAGCAGCAGCAGCAGCAGGATTAAAAACCAAATAAAATGAAAATATTTAAAAAGTGGAGTAAATACTGCAAAATAAGGTCGTGTTATAGTCTTGGAAAATATATTCTTTCAATGGAATATGATGGTAAATATGGAACATTAAAATTTAAAAGGTGATAATACAACAGGATGATGAACCCACATTATACTGGTTTTTTAAGTGTTTTTGGTGATACATGAGAGAAACCAAATTCTCAATACTTTCCATAGCTACATAATATATTTTAATTCTCTTTGCTCTCAATAGCACCCATATTCCTATTCTGCTTTATTTTCTTTTCCTTAGCATATATCACTACCTAGCACACTTTAAATAATTCCTTATATATCTGTCCACGGTCTCTCTTTCTGTTAGAGTGTGAGTTCCATGAAGTCAGGGCTTGGTTTCTTTTGTTTATAGTTGTATTTGTTGTTCAATGGCTAAGTCATGTGTGACTCTTTTGCAAGCCCATGGACTGTAGCCAGCCAGGCTCCTCTGTCCATGAAATTTCCCAGCAAAAATTACTGCCATTATCTAAAAACTAATCTTGTGAATCATAAGCATTGAATAAATATTATGGGGAAAATAATACATAGCTTGAGAAGAAAGGAAATTACTTACCTGTTTAGCTAAAAAGGATGTAATTCACCGAATTGAAGAAATAATTACAAAGAAATTCTTTTCTAATTTTCCAAAGGACAATTCCCAATTCCTGTGGGAAAATGGGAATGTTATTAATGCCTCTAGAATACCCTCTTGTCCATTTTTCAGCACTGCTCTATCTCTGATTCTTTGATGTGTATGTGTGTGTGTGTGTTCATGCATGTGTTGGCCTTTCTTTCCTCTACTGTAGACGGTCTTCCTCAATGCAGTTAGTAAGGATGGCCTGACATACCCTGAAATGTATCATCCCATAGCAACTTCACAGAGAAGGAGAATGCTTCTTCCTCCTGGATATCTTACATCTGTCCTCAGAAAGGAATATGCTTCGGAGTAATGTACTCATACTTTGTGAGAATTACTTAGGTGGATGAACAGGTAACATGATTAGAAGACCTGGAACACATCTCCATCAGTGAAGTTGGCAGAGCAAGATGAATAGGTATGTTCAGTAGTATAAAGACTGAAGCGGCAGCCTGAAGAATGAGGGAGAGGTAATTCTCTTAAGTGAAGGGAAGCTGAGCAGAGAACATGCTTGGACACAAAGGAAGGTTCTGCATCCTGTATCATGGCTGACTAGTATTAATCAATAAATATGCTATTTCTCCCTGAATCTAGATGTGACCCTGGAATCTATCTTATTGAGCTTGGATCTGGCCTTGCTGCTGCTGCTAAGTCGATTCAGTCGTGTCCGACTCTGTGACACCCCATAGATGGCAGCCCACCAGGCTCCCCCATCCCTGGGATTCTCCAGGCAAGAACACTGGAGCGGGTTGCCATTTCCTTCTCCAATGCATGAAAGTGAAAAGTGAAAGTGAAGTTGCTCAGTCGTGCCCGACTCTTAGCGATCCCATGGACTGCAGCCCACCAGGCTCTTCTGTCCATGGGATTTTCCAGGCAAGAGTGCGGGAGTGGGGTGCCATTGCCTTCTCCTATCTGGCCTTAGAAACCATTTTTTTAAAATAGATTTCCACACATTTCTGCAAATTGATTTTGGACGTTCATATGAAATCTATTTTATATTAGGTCTTAAATAATTGCAGATCACCAGAAAGACCTACATTAACAAGTGTGGAAATAAATGGTGTATCAAGGCTAATGGATCTGACATAGAGGAGGCACTTCTAACCTAGACTGAGAAATGGGGATAGGGTAATAGAGCAGGTGGGATATCATTATTTATAGTAGTCACAAGGAGTCAGACTCCTCTTGAAGTTAATATGATAAGTGAGCAGGAGGCACACTGCAAGAGTCTCTCCACAGCCATAGCTTGAACAAGAACATCTATTCAGATCAAGATCTAGATATGTAAGACGCGGTGATAAAATTCAAGATGGAATCAGAGAAGCCAGAAATCCACAGAAGAGAAGCAATTGGAAGGTCAGTAGGATATTGAATAGATTCTCATGAAATTGCTCTGTGTAACTCTGATTTCATCTTTTAGAAGCTGCAAATCAGGACCTGCAGCTGAATCAGGCATCAACTTCCCCTCCATCCACTGGTCTGAGGCAGTATTTAGGTAGCCATCTCTATCACATAACCTCAGTTCAAATTATTATTTTTTTTTTAACTCTTCAACTCCCTGAATTCCCAATAAACGTGTCATTTGCTTAATGGATTTGATTCAGTGATTGTTTTTGGATATCAGGTAAGACCACATCCAATGTCCCACCCACAGTCACCAGCATTACCACTTTGTACCTATTCATACCTTGATCATTTTTCTTGGGAACTGTTTCTACAATCTGTTTCCCAGCCTGCAAAAGAAGAGTCCATTGAAGAAACTGGTTCTTTTCATTCTGGTTCACCGTGTCACTGTAACCAATATCAGGAACCTTCAATTCATGCATATGAATTACTTATAATAGCTAGTCAATTTTAATTCAGCAATACTTAAATATCCTTCCTTTGTAAAATTCAGACTTTGTTATTTTTTTCCAAGTGGGGAAGAAAAATGAACATAATCTGGGCAAAAATAATTGTTGTAAAGAGCTTTCAGGGTATACCGTGACCTACATTCATAGAAAGGTTTTACCTATTGAAATCCACTGAACTGTTTCAAAACACCAGTTTGTGGGACTCTCGTTAGCCGTACTCCTTTATGTTTCATGTTAAATACCACATAATAGATGCCAGTGATTAGGCTCTAAAACATTTGCATACATCAGTCAGTTAATAAACTTTTATGGAATTAAGTATTAATTTTTCCAGAATAGGTGATTTTTATAGTTATATTCCACTTAGGCAGAACTTTCACTTGATTTTCAGGATTTTAAAAGATCTCTCATTTGTTAATTAAAAAACAAAACAAAAACCCAAAACAACCATGATTCTTTCTCTTTTTACCCTCCTAAAACAGGGAAAAGTCTGAGTTAACCATTTTTCTCTGACACTGAGTATAGATAGTGTAAAATTTGAGTAACCTTTGGCTCAAATCCTTGCCCAGAGGATTGTAACTATGTAACTTAGATTCTGTGAGCATTTAAGAGAAGACTGCTTGGTCATTTTAACAGGAGGGTTGTGACTGCAGATTATTTTGTTAACTGTTTTAAACACCAATTAATTGTGTAAAGCTGATAGACCTGTTGTCTCACCAGTGTACTGAGTGTATGCCTATGTCCCAACTTTAAACATGCAACTAGATTTTGGTCAGTGGTTGCTCCAAATCTAAATTTTCCCGAGAGCTTGGCAAAGATATTTGTAGTTATTCCTACATGCTTTGTAACCTGGAATCTAATACCAAGGTTATCAACATCATGGTTAGCAGGTCTGTTTCAACTTTTGTCTTATTTTTTCTCTTTTTCTTAGATTTTCAGAGTATTCTACAAATATTAAGGCCATGCTTTCTTTTTTATTGGGGTATAGTTTTATTACAATATTTTGTTCATTCCTACTATACAATGAAGTTAATCAGCTATATATATATATATATATATATATACACATACATATAATCCCATCCCTCTTTAATCTTTCTGCACCACCAAACCATCCCACCCATCTAGGTCATTACACAGCACTAAGCTGAGCTCTCTGTGTTATAACAACAGATTCCCACTAGCTGGGCTTCCCTGATAGCTCAGTTGGTAAAGAATCTGCCTGCAATGCAGGAGACCCGGTTTGATCCCTCGGTCAGGAAGATCCTCTGGAGAAGGGATAGGCTACCCTCTCCAGTATTCTTGGGCTTCCCTTGTGACTCAGCTGGGAAAGAATCCACCTGCAATGTGGGAGACCTGGGTTCGATCCCTGTGTTGGGAAGATGCCCTGGAGAAGGGGAAGGCTACCCAACTCCAGTATTCTGGCCTGGAGAATTCCATGGACTGTATAGTCTGTGGGATCGCAGAGTCGGACACGACTGAGCAACTTTCCTTTTCACTTTTCCCACTAGCTATCTTTTTTATACATGGCAGTGTATATATGGCAGTCGTAATCTTAAATCCATGCTTTTTGTTGGAAGTTTGGCTTTGGGTTCCATTCATCCTTCTTCTGTTTCATAGTGCTGGCTATTAAGTTGTTGTTCAGTTACTAAGTCCACTAAGTCGTGTCTGACTCTTGGCGACCCCGTGGACTGTAACACTCCAGGCTTCCTGAGGTTCCCCAGGTAAGAATACTGGAGTAGGTTTCCATTTCCTTCTCCAGGGGATCTTCCTGTACCAGGGATCAAACCCACTTCTCCTGCATTGGCAGACAGATTCTTTACCACTGAGTCACCAGGGAAATCCATGTTATGAAGTAGTGAGTCTAAAGGGACAAAATATGAACTTGATTACTAATATCCTGGATTAGATACCATGTAAAGGATTTGTAACTCTTCTCAAATCCATACCTTGGGATATATAACTTTGTTGACTTAGTTGGAGGAAGGAGTTCTGGAAGAGATAGAATATAGACTGATTTGGGCTTATGGAGACAGACCCTGGGATCTGCCTGGAAACTGGCTGTGAATACCCAGCAAGTGCCCAGGTACACACCTGTCTGGGAGGCCAGAGAAAACAGGCTGGATTGAGCATCAAGACTGACCCTGATAGGAATCCACCTGATGGTCATATGGACCTATTGGATTAGCTATTCCTCCTCCAATAAGGGAAAGTCAGAAAGGCCAAGATTTTTCAACCTAAGTCTATCAAACTATAGGAGATAAGAGGAAATGCCTGAATTTTTTAGGGTGATTTCTTTGCTGTGTGAATCTATTTTCATATAGATAAGATGTTATAGAACTTAATATAGATAAAAGTAAGAATGAGTTTGAGATTACCTGATTTAAAATGAAGGAATGCTGTTCCCATATAAAAGTAAAGTCCATAATGTTGGGTACTGGTATTTGTGATCTCTATATTGATTTTTGAGCCATAAAAGGTAATACTCTTACACCGTTGACATTCTTAATTACCATAAAATATATGTATATGCAGTAACTCTTTTGAAACCCTTGCCTAAATTAGTATTCCCTGTTTTTCCAGAGTAAACCCACAAACATACCTGCACATTTTGAGGACATATTTTTTTGTCCTTACTGAAATCAGAAGTAGAAAATTAAAGGGTTTCACCCCTAAGCCATATTTCACTATACCTCCAATAATTCTCATTTTTTTATACAACTGTGATTTTAGTTTTGAGATATGACTCAAGACAAACATACTCAAATGCAGTTGCTGTTTACTTCTATATTTACTGGGTACCACATAGTCAAGAATCTTTATAAGCTATGGATCTTCTCCCTAAAAAATTACACATTATGTACATATAGAAAATTCAGCATACATTGTACACAGGCTTATGAGTAATCTAGGAGCTCATTCATATTTCTTAATTTTAGAGTTCCTAATTGAAGGGAAATTATCATTATATAAGCTACATGAATGGCTATTGTATTGAAAAGAAATAATCTTTTTTTTTTTTTTTTTAGTTTCTTAACCATCTAAAAGACAGCATTTGCTTCTCTCTGCTTTTTTCTATATATTTTGAAAATAGAAAGTTATGACCTAGGATAAATATATTGCTATAATTATACAGATTTAAGCTGGGGGTAGTGGTGTCTGAAGGTTCAAACATAGTGATTTGTATTATTTGGTATCCTGTACTATATTGTGTATACTTCATGCAATCATGAAGAACTATCTGGTTGAAGACTAAGTTGCTTCTCATGTGATTTTCACAAATAATCATACAAGATAAAGTTCCCCAAATACCATAGAATATTTAGAAAATTACATTTATATATTACATAATGGATATGATGTAACACATATACTACGTATATTACATATATGTCTCTGAGTTTCTTAACCATCTGTGAGAGATATATATATATATATATGTGACATGTATATGTATCACATATATATGAGCCATCTATTTATCTAGATATGTCTGCCTACAGAGAGAGAGAGACCTTGTATTTAAAATCTTACTAGACAACTTTCCTAAAAGGAAAGCAAGCGCGCCTAATGTAAGGCATTCCAAATGCCGCTATGAGGCGTGACAAATACGCTTTCTCATTTAATCTTTAACATATCCTGACAGAGTAAGTGTGCCAACAGTAGTTTACAGATAAGAAAACTGAAATTCAGTAAAGCAAAATAGTTTTTCCAAGGTTACACAACTAATAAGTGGCGGAACCAGAATTTGGACTTGGCTTTTCAGGTCTTTGACTTCCCAAAGGCAGCACTCCGAGCACTTAGAATCAAGGCAACGTGACTGCAGGTCTAGCTCTGACTTTGAGGCATAGTTGTGTAATTTGAGTTCCTGTCTCCTGTGTCTCCATATCACAGTCAGATGTGATAATGCTTGTCCTTGTTTTAAAATTTTCCTTTCTCATGCAGTTACTGAAAAGTGACCTGTCTGTCTACCTTCCTGATGGAATAGACTTCTCAATCGTATTCAGTCATAAGCCCTCTATTGCCCGGATATCAGTACCACATTATCTCTTGCTCCGCATCCTCAGTTTCAGCAATTAACCTGGTTTGCTACTTATTTTCAGCCATAGCATTCTGTGACATTACAGAATTTCCAGTTGCCAGTGTTCATAACATTATAGAGATTTCTTGTTCCTATAACCAATGAAATAAACTAAGGGGGTGAGCAGAATTCAGGGAAAAAACTTCATACACCCTTTACTGTTTACATATTAAGTATGTAGATTGCTGCTTATACATTTTTCCTTCCATTTTTATCTTTCCCAAATATTTTAAAGATTACCTCTTAATTGCAGAAAGGGTTTATATGTTCTATATAAAATCTAATATAAATTTAGTTTTATACAGTGTCTTAAATTGTCACATTGTTCTTTCCTCTGATAAATTAATAATAAAAATTATTTATTATCCTTTTCAAAAGGATCATACTTTCTTGGGTGAGTTTGAGTTCCTAAAGGGACTGGCATTACTATGGTGGTGCTCATGAAACATTTATTCAATAATGTGTACTCAAGGTAGCAACTAGATTTCATCTGAATCAACCCATATATCAGTTAGTACTGGCTGCCTGTTTCACCGGGCTTCAAAGGAATTAAAGTCTCTGCAAGCTCTGTGGGGGATTTCTCAGGTGGCTCAGTGGTAAAGGATCTGCCTGCCAACGCAGGAGCAGCAGGAGATGCAGGTTCAAGCCCTGAGTTGGGAAGATCTCCTGGAGAAAGGAATGGCAACCCACTCCAGTATTCTTGCTGGAATAATCCCATGGACACAGAAGCCTGGTGGGCTATAGTCCATGGGGTCACAAAGACTCAGGCATGACTGAAGCAACTGAGCCTGCATGCAAGCTCTAAGAGGGAAAATAAGGGTCATGATTGGTACATGACATCTACTGTAGAAACAGAAAGGGAACGGGGTGGCAGTATGGCAACGCTGGATTTGCTCAGTCACCACTACCTTTTATTAGTCTTAGCAGACTTGTTCCCATTGCTTAATATGTACTTTCTTCTCTTCTTTAGTGCATTGACTTGGTCACAGGTTGTAGCCTTTTTGATCTTTCCTATCTGACTGTGTTTAATCTATACATCTATGGATACATTTGTTACAGCACAAACTCGACAATTCAAAGGTAAGTGTTTTGTCTACACTGAGAAAAGCCCTGTTTTCATCTGTATCAGATCCACCCACCAGACAAACCATTTACTACTTGATTATAAGAACCAATAGAAAAGTCAGAGAACCAACAATGATCACAGCAGAGATACCTTGCTCTGGATTTTGACTGTGCAAAACACTTCGTATTTCTTGTATAAGACCCTACCTTTCCAGATGCAATGTGGAGTTGCTGCTTTCTCTCTCCAGTCATTCCTCATGCATATCCTCATTAAATTTGCTGCATTCAAAATATGCCTTGTTTATTTGTTTTCAATCAAGTCCTTTCCATGGTCTAGTCTCATGCTGGAGAAGGAAATGGCAACTCACTCCAGTATTCTTGCTTGGAGAGTCCCATGGCCATAGGACCCTGGTGGGCTGCTGTCCATAGGGTCGCAGAGTCAGACACAGATGAAGCGACTTTGGATGCATGCATGCACTGGAGACAGAAATGGCAACCCACTCCAGTGTTCTTGCTTGGAGAATCCCAGGGACAGCAGACCCTGGTGCGCTGCCGTCTATGGGGTCGCACAGAGTTGGACACGACTGAAGTGACTTAGCAGTAGCAGCAGCAGTCTCATGTCGGTTCCAGATCATATCCTTTCTGTGGGACAGATCCTGTGTTTGGGCCATCTCATTATCAGGCAGATGGTGTCTGTGTTGTAATTTCTGGTGGTTCTCTGCTGTGTTTGGAGGTTAGGCTTGGATTGGGGGTACTAATTGTAGCTCTGCTAATCAATGAATATGTGCTAATGTTTAACTTATCAGAACCTCTATTAAATTATTTTTAATGGTGATAATTATCACATCGTTTTGTCATAAATGATAGCTGAGATAATACATGTAATATAGTTAGCATGCTAAGTGTTTGTTAATGATTTATTTGTGCGATTTTTACTACTAAGTCAGTTGAGTCAAAGGGTGGAACTGAATCTTCTGAAGATTTAAATTTTTGGTATGGTTTACAAAACAAAAAGGTAGATAACTGTAAATATATACAATGAAGCATACTTTATACAATTGATTTATTATAATATTCAACTTTGAGGGTATTTTAATGAACAAAGGTGGTGAAGCTAACTTCTGACTCTTCATGAGACCAATTCTCTCAAAGCCATTGTTTTCCCTGCAGTATGTAATATTTAGTTAATAAGGCTCTGTACTATTTTCTAGGTCTGTACTGAGCATCTGGACATTATCATTTCTTCAGCTTCTCCTCTCTGCTAGGCACCCAATATATGCCAACACTATTCCTCATAATTACTTTACAAGAGAAGCTTTACTAACCTCCATATTACAGAGGATGGAACTAAGTTTCAGATTTGTGAAAGTAATGCATAACTAGAAAAGGACTTTGGATTGATTTGGTTTTGGCTTAAAATATTGTGTTCACCACACCAAATTTTAAACTAGAGGTCTTCCAAATGAGACAGTTCTGCCCAGGTAGTCACTCATTAATATAGCAGGTACACATATGATCATTATGAGAAATTCATTTTCAAGCATAGCAAATTTATTTAAAGTTCAACATATTGACTCTCCTATCACATTGTCATTAGCAATAATTAGTGTCATTGTGATTGATACGGATTCTTCAAGGCACATTGCAGAAATTTAGCTCATATGTTTGAGGCCAGATTGTGGCTATACAAAAAGTAGGTGACTGGACTGAGCCCAAGAGAATTGTTGTTAACTTTACTAACTGCTCAGTTAATATAAAATCAACAGAAAACAGACAACTACCCCCTAAAACAAATATATAACAACATAAACATGAACAGAAGGACAAGATACCCTCAGCATTATATGTAAGCAATACATTAAATCACTATAATCTTTTGGGAAACAAATCTAAATATAGTGGTTGGGTTAATATTATCCCCATTTCATGCGAATAAGCTGATGTAGTAGACTCTACACATGGACATCACCAGATGGTCGATACAAAAATAAGATTGACCATATTCTTTGCAGTCAAAGATGGAGAAGCTCTATACAGTCAGCAAAAACAAGCCTGGAGCTGACTGTGCCTCAGATCATGAGCTTCTTACTGCAAAATTCAGGCTTACCTTGAAGAAAGTAGGGAAAAACACTGGACCATTCAGGTATTACCTAAAGCTAATCCTTTATGATTATACAGTGGAGATGACAAATAGATTCAAGGGACTAGATACGGTAGACAGAGTGTCTGAAGAACTATGGACAGAGGTTCATAACGTTGTACAGGAGGCAGTGACCAAAACCTTCCCCAAGAAAAAGAAATAGAAGAAGATAAAGTGGCTATCTGAGAAGGCCTTACAAATAGCTGAGAATAAAAGAGAAGCAAAAGGCAAAGGAGAAAGGGAAAGATATACCCAATTGAATGCAAAGTTTCAGAGGACAACAGGGAGAGATAAGAAATGCTTAAGTGAACAGTGCAAAGTAGAGGGAAACAAGAGAATGGGAAAGACTAGAGATCTCTTCAAGAAAATTAGAGCTGTCAAGGAACATTTCATGCAAAGGTGGTCACAATGTTGGACAGAAATAGCAAGGACCTAACAGAAGCAAAAGAGATTAAGAAGAGGTGGGAAGAATACACAGAACTATACAAAGAAGGCCTTAATGGAACCCAGATTACCACGATGCTGTGATGACTCACCTAGTGTCAGATATCCTGAAGTGTGAAGTCAAATGGGCCTTAAGAAGCATTACTACCAACAAAGCTAGTGGAGCTGATAGAATTCCAACTGAGCTCTTCCAAATCCTAAAAAATGATGCCATGAAAGTGCTGCACTCAATATGCCAGCACATTTGGAAAACTCAGCAGTGACCACAGGACTGGAAAAGGACAGTTTTCATTCCAATCCCCCAACAAAGGCAATGCCAAAGAATGTTCAAACTACTGTACAATTGTACTCATTTCACATGCTAGCAAGGTAATGCTGAAAATCCTTCAAGTAGTCTTCAACAGTACATGAACTGAGAACTTCCAGATGTACAATCTGGATTTAGCAAAGGTAGAGGAACCAGAGATCAAATTGTCAGTATTAGTTGGATCATAGAGAAAGCAAGGAAATTCTAAATAAACACCTACTTCTGCTTCATTGACCATGCTTATGTCTTTGTGTGGATCACAGCAAAATGTGGAAAATTCTTAAAGAGAGGGGAATACCAGACCACCTTACCTGTCTCCTGAGAAATCCATATGCAGGTTAAGAAGCAATAGTTGGAAGTGGACATGGAACAATGGACTGATTCAAAATTGGAAAAGGAGTACGACAAAGCTGTATATTGTCACCCTGCTTATTTAACTTATATGCAGAGTACATCATGCAAAATGCCAGGCTAGATAACTCAGAAGCTGGAGTCAAGATTGCTGGGAGAAATATAAACAGCCTCAGATATGCAGATAGTGCCACTCCAATGGCAGAAAGTGCAGAGGAATTAAAGAACCTCTTGATGAAGATGAAAGATGAGAGTGAGAAAACTGGCTTAAAACTCAACATTCAAAAGCTAAGGTCCTGGCCTCTGGTCCCATCACTCATGGCAAGTAAGTGGGGAAACAATGGAAACAGTGATAGACTTTATTTTCTTGGGTACCAAAATCACTGCAGATGGTGACCTCAGTCCTGAAATTAAAAGACACTAACTCCTTGGAAGGAAATCTATGACAATCCTTTTCAGCATATTACAAAGCAGAGATATCACTTTGCAACAAAATTGTGTATAGTCAAAACTATCTTTTTTTCAGCAGTCATGTACAGATATGAGAGCTGGACTGTAAGGAAACCTGAGCTCAAAGGAACTGATGCTTTTGAATTGTGGTACTCCTTGGATATGAGGGAGATCAAAGCCATCAACCCTAAAGGAAATGAACCCAAACTGTTCATCTGAAGTACTGATGCTGAAGTTCCCAATACTTTGGCTACTTGATGCAAACTGCCGACTCATTGAAAACGACCCTGATGCTGAAAAAGACTGAGGGCAGGAGGAGAAAGGGACGACAGAGAATGAGATGGTTGGATGGCATCACCGACTCGATTGACATGAATTTGAACAATCCTGGGACATAGTGAAGGACATGGAAGCCTGGCATGCTTCAGTCCATGGGGTTGCAAAGAGTGGGATATGACTTAGCAACTGAACAACAACAAACATTATAAATCTGGGTTTTCAATGAAGTTAAATATATGTTTATTGGGTGTATTGTGTCTATCTGTGTACTTTTTAAAGTTAAATATATGTTATATGTGTGTGACATGTATACACATCCACACGCATCCACACTTAACTTTCTCACTTAAATATCTTTCATATATTTCTGGTGAAGCTGTTGTTTCACCCAGTTATCTCCCAGGTCATTCTTTTTTTTTTTTTTTCTTTTTCTGCTCTGATTGCTGTGGCCAGAACTTCCAGAACTATGTTGAAGAGTAGCGGTGAGAGTGGGCACCCTCCCAGGTCATTCTTGAGAGAATTAATCTGTGATTGGATAACAACCATCTTAATGGCTCAAAGAGCTTTGAACAACCAGTACATTGGAATTAGAAATTGAAAAAGTCAAAGAGGCTGTAATAATTGTAATTAGGAGGAAGGGATGGTATCAGCAGATGCTACCGTGCACTATCAGAATTCAAACCAGTCTAATTATTGGTGGCACATTACACCTTTAAGCAAATTACTATTGCAAGAAATTTGGAAAGTTGCTCAAGGCAAATCTGTTATTCATTTGGCTTTTCTGGCATGAGCATCAGGCTAGTCAAGCTGACTCTGCAACTACAGAAGATACAGTTTGCCAGTTATAGATAATCCCTCATAAATGAAATTAATAACTCATCTTAGCCAAGTTGAGTTATTTAAGTGGTTGATGTGAAGATGAACTGCTTTGAAACCCAAAGCAGTCTATTTGAATTTTTTGCCCTACATATCAGGTAATTTTCACTCCTTTCACTCTATTTTAACACAAGATGAAAAGATATCATCATCTTTTATATCCCCAAATTTTTAACAAATGAACCCGCAAATTGCCAGTTATGACTAGTATTTTTAATCTTTTTTTTTTTTTCGGCTATGCCACAGGGCATGCAGAATCTCAGTTCCCCAAGAGGGATCAAATCCACGTCCCCTGCAGTGGAATCTCAGAGTCTTAGTCAATAGACCACAAGGGAAGTTCATATCTTTAATCATTTAATTCCCAAAATATTATTTTAGCATTAGGGAAGATGTTAATGGGAAGTATAAGTTGGATCTAATTAATCATAATAATAGTTTAAAATTCCTTAATTTAAATAATCCTTTAGTATTGTTTCATTTATTCTTTACAACCCTAGAATAATTATTCAGTTCAGTTGCTCAGTTGTGTCTGACTCTACGACACCATGGACTGCAGCACGCCAGGCATCCCTGTCCATCACTAACTCCTGGAGGTTGCTTAAACTCATGTTCATAGAGTTGGTGAAACCATGCAACCATCTCATCCTCTGTCGTCCCCTTCTCCTCCTGCCTTCATTCTTTCCCAGCATCAGGGTCTTTTCCAGTTAGTAAGTTCTTTGCATCAGGTGGCCAAAGTATTGGAGCTTCAGCATCAGACCTTCCAAAGAATATTCAGGATTGATTTCCTTTAGGACTGACTGGTTTGATCTCCTTGCAGTCCAAGGGACTCTCAAGAGTCTTCTTCAACACCACAGTTCAAAAGCATCAGTTCTTCAGTGCTCAGCTTTCTTTATGGTTCAATTCTCACATCCATACATGACTACTGGAAAAACCATAGCTTTGACTAGACGTAACTTTGTCATCAAAGTAATGTCTCTGCTTTTTAATATGCTATCTAGGTTGGTCAGATATTTTCTTCCAAGGAGTAAGTGTCTTTTAATTTCATGGCTGCGGTCACCATCTGCAGTGATTTTGGACCCAAGAAAATAAAGTCTGTCACTGTTTCCATTGTTTCCCTATCTATTTGTCATGAAGTTATGGGACCAGATGCCATGATCTTCATTTTTTGGCTGTTGAGTTTTAAGCCAGCATTTTCACTCTCCCTTTTCACCTTGATCAAGAGGCTCTCCAGTTCTTCTTCACTTTCTGCCATCAAGGGGGTGTCATCTGCATATCTGAGGCTATTGGTATTTCTCCTGACAATCTTGATTCTGGCTTGTTCTTCATCTAGCCCAGCATTTTGCATGATGTACTCTGCATATAAGTTAAATAAGCAGGATGACAATACACAACCTTGACATACTTCTTTCCCTATTTGGAACCAATCCATTGTTTCATGTCTGATTCTGACTGATGCTTTTTGACCTGCATACAGATTTCTCAGGAGGCAGATAAGGTTGTCTGGTATTCCCATCTCTTTAAGAATTTTTCACAGTTTGTTGTGATCCACATAGTCAAAGGCTTTGGTGTAGTCAATAAAGCAGAAGTAGATGTTTTTCTGGAATTCTCTTGCTTTTTCAGTGATCCAATGGATGTTGGCAATTTGATCTCTGGTTCCTCTGCCTTTTCTAAATCCAGCTTGAACATCTAGAAGTTCTTGGTTCACATGCTGTTGAATTCTTGCTTGGAGAGTTTTCAGCATTACTTTGCTAGCGTGTGAGATGAATGTAATTGTGCAGTAGTATGAGCATTCTTTGGCATTGCCTTTTCTTTGGGATTGGAATGAAAGCTGACCTTTTCCAGTCCTGTGGCCACTGCTGAGTTTTCCAAATTTTCTAGCTTTTTGAGTGCAACACTTTCACAGTGTCATCTTTTAGGATTTGAAATAGCTCAGCTGGAATTCCATCATCTCCACTAACTTTGTAGTGATGATTCCTAAAGGCTCACTTGACTTCACATTCCAGGATGTCTGGCTCTAGGTAAGTGATCACACCATTGTGGTTATCTGGTTCATTAAGATCTTTTTTGTATAGTTCTTCTGTGTATTCTTTTTACCTCTTCCCAATCTCTTCTGCTTCTGTTATATCCTTACAGTTTCAGGCCTTTATTGTGATTGTGCCCATCTTCTGTCCTTTATTGTGGAGGCCAGGCCAGAAAACAGTTGTTACCAAAAGTGGAGTAGAGGCCTTGACGGAATTTAAGGACGTGTCGAGAGGAAATGCAGAGTGAACTCTGGGTCTTCCAGGTTGCTTCTTTCAATGTGAAGTGTGCTTTCTGCCCCATTTTTGAAATGAATGGCACCACATTGTATACCTATGTTCCTGGTTCTCTGGCTTCTGAACTTGGATCTACATCACCAGTTGCACTGGATTCAGAATAATTATTAATTTTGCTAAAGAAATGTTATCGAAGTTCAGAGACATTGAATGCCTTGCCCAGCTAAGAACCTAAAGAATGGATATTTTAATACTGAGCCTAGTGTTTGTTCTTAATCACTACACTACCTACTTTTCATACAGATAGTCTAGCTAGCTAAAATAGTATGAAAAAGCTAATATTTTGCATACATAAATAGTTGCTTAATGCTGCTGACATTCATTCAGTATCTCAGTTGTGCCAGGCATAGGAACCACAAAGAATACAATGGTTTAAAGAATTACCTATCCTTTAAAGAGCACAGAGAAGGGATAACACATGTCCAGCTATAACTAGAGTCTTGAATGTGAAGTGCAAGATACAGAAGTATCACAGTGAGATTTCAGAAGTGAGAGCCAATACTCTTAGTCATAAGTACAGGTAAAGGTTGTAATAAAGAAGTAAAATCCAGAGACAGAATGTAACGTAAAGAACCTGGGCTTGGATTTTTTGCTTTTGTTTTTTAGTAATATCTGTCTTTCTCTGATGAGATCTTTTTCTGACATATTGTTGTATTGTTAAATAAAGCACTTGGTTTTCCTCCTTGGATATTGCTACTTGATTGCTACTCTTATTACCAATTGTGTTGATTCCATTTGTTAACGGCAAGCAAACTATGAATGTCTTTCCTTTAGCAAGTGATGGATTAATGCTTCTATAGCACTTAATGAGATGCAATAAATTTCATTGCTTTGCTTTGATTTCTTTTTGAAATGTTGCCACAGTGAAAATGTTCATTGTATGAGTAGACAAAGTCTATCAGGAATGGTTCCCCAAGCTTTAGAATTCTCTTAAATAGAATTTTTGGTTTGCACATTTTGTAACCTGTATTTTTAGTTGATTGAAAGAGTAGGGTCACATCAAAGTTGGTGTCTAGATTTCTTCCCATGGTCGGTGCTGGACTCCCTCCATACTTGGTAATTAGAAGGCTACTAGATGACACTTCTACAGAATGTGTAGAATGTCCCCAGTCTTTCAAAGTTGTTGAAATTCTTCAACAACATTCATACACATGAATTAATAACTATTACCTTTGAATATAACCTCTTTGAAAATGTGGGATTTTCTGAAAAGCCTCTCAAACGAGATTCATCTGATTGAGTCAGCAGTCTGTTTAATATTCTAGTGATCACTGTGAGACAGGGAGAGAGAGAGAAAATATAGGTAAGGTATGTCATCAAATAATATATAGACAATTTATTACATAATTTATTTATAATAAAAATTACATGTATGATATACAGCATGGTTCCTGTCACCCTCCTAATCTACATTTATTCTATAGAGTCTCATAATGATTAGTAAATAATTTTTGAGATCCATTAAATTCTAATTAATTCAACCAATATCTGATCTCAATATAATATGATAAATCAAAGTAGAACAACAGCTATAAATTGAGAATTAATTCCAGATGAAGTGTGACATGGTGATTTCAGAAGGAGGAGATGACATGAAATATGAGAGAATGTGAAATTTGAATTTGGGCCTTGAAAAAATGATCACAACAGCAGCCAGAGTTTATTGGGGATTTTCTGAAAGCTAATCCAATGAGATCCAATCAGTAGTACTAGCATACCTTTGAACTGCTCTGAATCCCAATTTTAAGATTAGTCACATATTCTAAAACTCATTAGTTATCTTCTGCTTAATTCTGTATAACTAGTTCCTTCATGAGCCCTTTTGACACCTGGCAAAGGTGTCAATCCATGCCTCATTATCCCTGAATTTCCCGTTTTTCCTCTATATTTTGTCAATGGGAATGATGGCATGAATATCAAATAATACAGTTTGGGCCCCACATTCTGGCTGGCTCAACAGAGCATGCGTCTATTATGAGAGAGAAAACATTTTAGATCAACTGTAGAATTTTCTATAATAACAAAACTATTCTATAATCTATATTACTTAATATGGTAACCTCTGGCACCTGTAGCTCTTGAGACCTTGAAACATGGCTGGTGTAAATGAAGAGCTGAACTTTAAATTCTATTTCATTTCAATTTATTTACATTTAAATAGTCACACGTGTTTAATGGCTACTGTCTTGGAGAGTACAGTTCTAGGCAGAGTGGACAGTAGGCACAGAGGAAAATAGTCATGTGTTTTTGGAAATCAGTTAGTAACTTATATATGCTACAGCATAGATGAAGGCTATTGTGTATCTGAAGATGAGGCTGGCTAGTAGACTTTCCAGTCAATAGCAAGCCAAGTTATAAGTTTGACCAGAAATGTTGAAGCCTGACAGTGTGACATGATGAAATCCTTTTTAGAAAAATGTTCTTGGCTTATGAAAGAATGATACAGGGTAGGGGACAGGGAGTAGACATGGGGTGAGATTTACAAAGAAACAATTTTAATATGAAATCAGCTTAGAATGACAGTAGGAATAGAATAAAATAGTTAAAGAAATGCACTGTGAAAGTAGAATTGACACTGCTTGTGACTGATGGGAAAAGGATGCATGTGAGTGTGGTGGTGAGGAGAAAGACTATAATCATGAAGATGTTTAGTAGATTTCTTGTTTAGGTAATTTCTAGGTGATAATAATGTGGAGACAGGTGAGAAACATGGTTTGAGAGAGTGCATCAGTTAGTTATTAAAATAATGCTGCATAAAGATCAGTAGGCAATTCAGTGGTTTAAATCACCCATTTGCCTCTGCTCAGAAGTTTACTGATTGACTATCCTTTCAGTTCAGTTCAGTCACTCAGTCATGTCCAACTCTTTGTGACCCTATGGACTGCAGCACGCTTGGCTACCCTGTCCATCACCAGTTCCCAGAACTTGCTGAATCTCATGTCCATTGACTTGGTGATGCCATCCAACCATTCATCTTCTGTTGTCCCCTTCTACTCCTGCCTTCAACTTTCCCAGCATCAGGGTCATTTCCAGTGAGTCAGTTCTTCACATCAGGTGGCCAAAATATTGGCATTTCAGCTTCAGTATCAGCCCTTCTAGTGAATATTCAGGGCCGATTTCCTTTAGAATTGACTGGTTGGATCTCCTTGCAGTCCAAGGGACTCTCAAGAGTCTTCTCCAACACCACAGTACAAAAGCATTAATTCTTTGGCACTCAGGTCTCTTTATAGTCCAACTCTCACATCCATACATGACCACTGGAAAAACCATAGCCTTGACTAGACGGACCTTTGCTGACAAAGTAAGGTCTCTGCTTTTCAATATGCTGTCTAGATTGGTCATAACTTTCCTTCCAAGGAGTAAGCATCTTTTAATTTCATGGCTGCAGTCACCATCTGCAGTGATTTTGGAGCCCAGAAGAATAAAGTGAGCCACTGTTTCCATTGCTCAGTTCAGTTCAGTCGCTCAGTCATGTCCAACTCTTTGTGACCCCATGAACCACAACACGCCATGCCTCCCTGTCCATCACCAACTCCCGGGGTTCACCCAAACCCATGTCCATTGAGTCAGTGAAGCCATCCAACCATCTCATCCTCTGTCGTCCCCTTCTCCTCCTGCCTTCAATCTTTCTCAACATCGAGGTCTTTTCAAATGTGTCAACTCTTCATATCAGGTGGCTAAAGGACTGGAGTTTCAACTTCAACATTAGTCCTTCCAGTGAACACCCAGGACTGATCTCCTTTAGGATGGACTGGCTGAATTGCCTTGCAGTCCAAGGGACTCTCAAGAGTCTTCTCCAACAACACAGTTCAAAAGCATCAATTCTTCGGCACTCAGCTTTCTTAATAGTTTAACTCTCACATCCATACATGACTACTCGAAAAACGATAGCCTTGACTAGATGGACCTTTGTTGACAAAGTTATGTCTCTGCTTTTTAATATGCTATCTAGGTTGGTCATAACTTTCCTTCCAAGGAGTAAGCGTCTTTTAATTTCATGACTGCAATCACCATCTGTGATGATTTTGGAGCCCCCCCAAAATAAAGTCAGCCGCTGTTTCCCCATCTATTTGCCATGAAGTGATAGGACCGGATGCCATAATCTTCGTTTTCTGGGTGTTGAGTTTTAAACCAACTTTTTCACTCTCCTCTTTCATTTTCCTCAAGAGGCTATTTAATTCTTCACTTTCTGCCATAAGGGTGGTATCATCTGCATCTCTGAAGTTAATGGTATTTGATTGAATTATTGATCAGTTTGAAAAAATATTGATATTTCTCCCACCAATCTTTATTCCAGCTTGGGCTTCATCCAGTCCAGCATTTTGCATGACGTATTCTGCATATAAATTAAATAAGCAGGGTGTATCGATATGCAACCTTGTCTTCCTCCTTTCCTGATTTGGAACCAGTCTGTTGTTCCATGTCCAGTTCTAACTGTTGCTTCTTGTCCTGCATACAGATTTTTCAGGAGGTTGGTAGGGTGGTCTGGTATGTCCATCTCTTGAAGAATTTTCCAGTTTGT
Organism: Redunca redunca; assembly: GCA_006410935.1. Lineage (NCBI taxonomy): Eukaryota > Metazoa > Chordata > Mammalia > Artiodactyla > Bovidae > Redunca > Redunca redunca. Next base: position 128,756 of record SJYQ01002078.1, read on the forward strand.
TTTGATCTACAAAGTCAAAGGCTTTGGAGTATTCAATAAAGCAGTAGCGGATGATCCTTTGGTTAGGCATTGTTTAGATACATGGCATTACATAGGGACACTTATCTGATGTTTAGAAATTTTTTGGCTGATTAAAGTAATTCTCCTCTTGATTTAATGCCTCTGATTATTATAACTCAACCTATATCTGGCAGATCTGAACATACTTTAATGGAAAATCAAAGGGAGAAGCATAAACATAAAGTTCTTTTTAACCCTCTGTGACAAGTTTAAACCTCTGTGACAAGGTTGCTAATAGCCTGTTGGCCCATGTAACTCATGTGGCCAAACCCAGAGGCTATGTAGAAGGGCACCAAAAATAGCATGAGTGGAGAAAGACATGAAGATTGGAGCCATAAATAAAATTACTTTTTCATAGTCTTCCCTCTGGCCAGTTAATGACTTTTTCCACAGGCAAATACCTTTTGTGCATATCCATTTCCCTTGAGTGACCCATACCATTGTTGATTAAATCTTCTGTTGGACTTGGATTCTAGGTACTCGTGATATACATAAATCCAGATATAGTTCAGTTTCTCATGATCCAGATGTTTATAAAAAGACAAGTTGTCCACCCTCTTAATTGCCTACACACTCATAACATGATGAAATAAGGACAAGATAACTGCAAATAGGTCATTTCATTTTAAAAGTGGAAGGAATGGACCAGGTAACAGTCACTGCTTCGTAAAGATTATGGAATCAAGCTGGAACAGTGTTACAAATTCCCACTCCCCCAGATTTTGGGGGTAAGGTGAGTTTTCTCTTTTCTTGGGAAGTGGTTCCCTAGACAGTTCTCTTTATGTAAATTAAGCCTGTTGCGTTTTGACAGTTATTCCACAATAAAGAGTTAAGATCTGATTATTATATTTTATTTTCCCCCATTAAATCATACTTTTAAGTTGTGGATTAGAATCAGTTGTATGGTAGAGCTGGCTCATGCTGACCTGAATTCTTGTTTCTTTTGTTTCTGTTCTGTTGATACTCAGCATAGAATGAGAGGCATGTTTCTCTTTTAGCAGAAAGTGTTGCAGGCATTTAAAAATGGTCATTTGTCTCAGGGCGGTGGAGCTGACAAGCCTAGAGTGGTTCTCTTGTCCATTGTGAAAGTCTTGGGGGATATTTGCCAAATTGTAACAAAATCATATGGCAAAGAAAGAAGAATATCAAGAGATATTTGTTTACAAAATAGGCCAAGTGAGGGAAATACACATAACACACATACATAAGTTTCTCTTTTTTTAATGAGGAATTTCATCTACTTTTTAGCAATTACATTAGGAAATGTGTCATTGTGGGAAATGAAATCTAAGCTTTTGTTCATGATTTTGATAGCCAAAGAAGTTCAAGAAAAAGGAAGCCTGACTGAATGTCAATATGTTGAGTGAGGATCATTTTAAAATTAAGTCTTAAAAACCCAAACTTTACAAGAAAGCAGAGATGGCCTCTATTAAATATTTTACAGAGTAATTCATAGATAGTTTAAGTGCATACCTCAGGTTCCTATAATAAAATGTTTCATAGACCTGTTCGGGCATCTTTGCTCTGGACTTAGTGTGGTTTGTATCTCTGTATCTACTATTGGAAGTTGTGGATTTACATGCACCCATTCAAGAAACACTTTTTAAGAGAGTCTCTATCCCAGAAAATAACAAATAATCTTTACCTTGTTGTCTAATGAAAGGATTGATATTCAAATAGTAATTGATCAATTGAAATAATCATCATTAACAAGTAAATGTATCTGATAAATAAGTATTTTCTATGATTCTTAAGCTATTTACGTTAATGTTTTTGCATCAATTTTCCTCTTATGTTTGTTTTTCATTTTACCCATTGTATATTCCTAGGTAGTTTTTTCATTGGTTAATAAAACTTGTAACAGGAACTGTCCTGAATCTCCATTGATTAGGTTGAGGAGATGAAACATAACCATTACTCCTTGCAGTATAAGGACTAGCAGAGCAAAGGCAGAGATTGTCTTTGCTGAACACTATCCATAGAGGAGCAAGGGGGTACTGACTATCTCCCATCTTAGATATTTCTGTGTTTCCCATGAATTTTCCTTTTCTGTGTTAACTGTGGGCCTTGGAAAATTGAGTTTCTCAACACTAGAAAGAGACTCTTTCTTAAATTTTATCTCAGGCTAGAGCGAGTCTTTAGGAACTTGACACTTGTGACTACTGCTAGAGCACCGGTATAGATGAGCAATCTAAAGTCAGTGTCTAGCCAGACTCATTGAGGAATGACTCCAAAGAAATTGAGATAGTCCTCAAAACTTTTGGCTACACCATCACATTTAAAAATCATAGTTGGATTTATGTTGTACATATGTTCAATGGAATACGACTCAGCCATAAAAAAGAATGAAATAATGCCTTTTTCAGCAAAATGAGCAGACCTGCAGATGATTATTCTAAGTGAAGTAAGGCAGAAGTAGAAAGACAAATACTTTATAAGCGGAATCTAAAATATGTCAGAAATGAACTTATCTATGAAACAGAATCACAGACATAGGGAACAGACTTGTGGTTGCCAAGGGATAGATGGGTGATGGAGGGATGGAGTTGGAGTTTGGGATTATCAGAGGCAAACTCTTGTATATAGAATGGATAAATGACAAGGTCCTACTGTATAGCAAAGGGAACTCTATTCAATATCCTGTGATAAGCCATAATGGAAAAGAATATATGTATATGTATAACTGAATTACTTTGCTGTACAGTAGAAATTGACACAACATTGAAATCAACTATACTTCGATTTAAAAAATACTCCTAAAAATGTCATATTTGAAAGAGAGAGAAGATTGTACTAGAGAAGATGGGAGTAGGTCCTGTCATTAAACAGCTGTATGGTTGTTCAAAATGGCCACACATTTGTTGCAGCTCCTTCCATCAAGAGCTAAAGTTTTTCTCCACTTTTAGAATCTATACTGTAATTTGCTAAAAGATCTTAAGTGTTTTCACCAAACACACACAGAAGAAGAGGGTTACTCTATGGGGCAATGGCTATGTTAATTAGCTTGATTGTAATAATCACTTCACAGTGTATATGCCTTATGTTATACATCTTAAATATATACAATATTTATTTTCATTATACCTCATTAAAGCTGGAAAACAGCCATGTGGATAATGATGGAACTGGCCAAGAACTCCTGTGAACAGGCTCCATGGTTCATGCTCTTAAGTACCACACTGTATTTACTGCCTTTTAGCAAGATTGCCTAAAAATGTTAGAGGGATTTGTCTTCATCTGAAATGCCTTTGAGAAGGCCTTGTGAAGACTTCTGAGCTGATAGAGGACACAGCAGTCTTATTATATTATAGTCATGCTGTGTGTGAGAAAATTAAAGAGACATTTTTCATTAAATCTCTGATATGATTGCATTGCTCCTTAAATTACAATCTGGAAATGAAAGAGAATTTTTTTTAGTCATTAAAATTGTACCAAAAACTGATGTGGAAGGGAGGATTGCAAAGCAGTGATAGCAGGAGAGGCTGATTCAGTAATGACATAACTTGTGTTTGCATGCCTAAAATCTCTCTTTAGGTTTCCTGAAATTTGCTAGTTCCATTAATCAATTACATTTATAAAAAATTGATGCCACTTATTCTTCTTTTCTCCAAATAATTCATAGCCATGGTGCAAGTGATACCCCATAGTAATGTCTAGTAGTGTGTACATTTTGTCAAATGTGAAGAGAGATTTTAAAATAACCTAAATGTACCAGGGAAGTAAATTAATAGAACCCACATTGTGATCCTGAATTCTTGATTGACTTTTATCATTTTTGCTTGCTCACTCACCATAGGGAAAGAGTCTGCCGTCACCATGAAATTAACAATGCTCAACACTATTAAATGAAACTTCAAGAGTTATGGATTCTGAAGGTTACACTAATGTCACTTTATGACTAAAACCTCATAATTTATTTTCTTGGAAATTATAATAATGTCAAACTTGCATTTATTCAAGCAATCTTTTGATATGAGTTTTCTTCTTCTTCTTCTTCTTTTTTTTTTTTGGCCTTGAGACTGCAAGATTAAGTCATATTTTTACCTGAAATGTAAAAATCCAGTTGTATTTTTGATCTGATTCTACAATTTGGAATTTATTATAGTTCAGGATTAATTTATTTCATGTTTACATTGACTGCAGGTGGAAAGGGGAAAGACAAACAGTGCTTCCATGATTGAATTCTAGCCCCAGCTATGTCTGCATTTGTTGGAGAAGATATTCTTTGCAAAATCTCTTACTGCTCCAAAATCAGGAAAAAATAATATAGAATGTTTGAAAATAAGTAAGGCATCCAAGGAGAATATTTATATCTTTGAATAGATGTAGATGTAAACAATATGTAATAATAACATTTATTGAATACTTCCTGTGTGCCAAACATGGCTCAAAACATTTTACGTACACTATCTGATCTAACTGTTCAACAGCCTACCTTAGTGCTGATGGATATGGGAAATCAACTGTAGACCCCTTACTCTTAAAAAAAAAATTATTGAAGTATAGTTGATTTAAAATGTTAGGCCTCTTACTCTTGAGATTTTACTGGTTCTTACCACCCTGCAGGAAGAGAGTAGCTTAGCTATAATGGCCCTTAAAATTTTAATTTGACCCACAAGCACTGGTGAGGGAAAAAAAAAAAATCTTTCTTTTAAACAAACTTGCCGTGAATTTATAGGGACTGGATTAGTGAGAAAAGCTTAATCTCTAGTATGTATGATGTTTTGATACATGGACACTGGGTTTAAATATGTGTTTGTTCTATTCTTTCTTTGGTTCTATCCAATAACTTTGGTAAATAAAAATACAGTCATAAAAATGATAATAACTTATGCTGTTACTATAGTAGTAAGAAATTAGAAATGAATTTTAATTGGAGGAATCATTATATGTAATATTTAAAAATCAATAAATATTACATAGAAATAGACTGCTTATCAGTCAGTTCAGTCACTCAATCGTGTCCTACTCTTTGTGACCACATGGACTGCAGCACACCAGGCTTTCCTGTCTATCACGAACTCCTGGAGCTTACTCAAACTCATATCCATCCCGATGGATGGTGATGCCATCCAACCATCTCAGCCTNCCTGACCCAGGGGTTGAACTCAATGTCTCCTGCATTGCAGGCGGATTCTTTACCCACTGAGCCACCTGGGAAGCCCAAATTTGAAATAAAGATTATTCTGTTGCTTAATCAATAATTAAATGACATGATTAATTATTAATTGTTTTTTAATTCAACAGATAGTTTTTGATTACCTCCTATATGCCAGTCAGTGTTTCATGGCCTAAATATATAGAATTGAACAAATCACAGCTAGAAAAAACGATCACAAATCACAAGGAGACAGAAGAAACTACCCACCTAAAAAGAATAAACTATTACAAGAAAGCTTTACTTTCTGTTAAGGCCTCGAAAGGCTTGCTGAGTGGAGGATGGAACACAGAAGCCAAATACTTAAGTTGATCATATAGCATGCCAAGTGATGATGCATTCTGTGTAGACATTACAAAAGGATGGAGGGTGCCCAGGGCTGGGAGTATTGCTGTAATTAAAATATTTGGTCTCTGAAGTGTTCCCTGAAGAGGTGGCACAGCTTGCTAATGGATCAGATGTGAGAGTAAAAGAACTAATGACTCCCAGACTGTGACAGAACGTAGGTTCTGCTGCTTGCTGCTTGAAAGCCAATACACTCTAGAGGCAAGCGTTGTTTAGAAAGGAACACTTGCTTTATTCAGGAGGCTGGCAACCTAGGGAGAAGGCAGACTCATGTCCAAAAACTAACTGAAAATTCTGCTGGGCCGTGAAAGCTTTTAAAGCCAAAAATGGGATGTAATCTCAGTTAGTCACTGATGTAGGGGTTAGATTCTTCACCATCCTCCACAGCATGCAGGCTTGTGGACTTCTGATCTCTCTTTTTTAGATGCTCTTTGTTCACATCATCTGTTCACAAGAGTACTAAAGGGGAACTATGGGAAGTGATCTAATCTTCTGTTAATTACATTTTCATGACTTCTTCTGCTTCAAGAAAACAATAACAGGTTAGGTGAAGTTTATGTATGATCAAAGATTTCAAAGAGGTTCTTGGGCCAGAGGTTACTTAGCATGGGAAACTTTAAAGTTTAGTTAAAATGACAAGACCAGTGCCTTCTGCAGAAAGGTGCTTCCTACAGAGGGCTGCTTCCTGCAAAAAGGGAAAGCTGCTTAGAAACTACTCCATTTTCTAAGGGATTATGGGTTAAGGTTCCTGTCTTCGATTTCTTCATGCTGACATTGGGTGACGTATTCTTAGAGTGGAAGATGTTCACATGGGTCTGTACCATCTCTCTGCTGACAATTTTAGTTGCCCTCTTGCATATATGGGCAGAACCAGACACAATTATTTTGATGCCCACAAAGATTATAGATTATGATGAGCAATAGGGTTAATCCCATTCTTTTGAGGCCAGTTCTTGAAACTGCACTAGCCACAGATCCAGTGCTGCTCATGATGGAGCAGCTTATGTCATGGCTACAGTCTGGCCATTGTGCAGTTTAGCTTTTTCCCTCTAGTAACAGTTGCAGCGTCTGTAAACCAACTCAGGAATGTGCATCAGACACTGAAAGATTCTGCAGTTTTCTTGTCCTAATCATTAATTGCTTGAGGCTGCTCTTTTGTGTCTCAGGGGAAGGCTGGGAGACTTCAGCTCTTCTATAAACAAGAGGCAGGGGACATGGAGGGGCCTTTGTGCTTGGCGTGGGAGTGCAGGGTTCTCTACTTGATTTTAAAACCTTATAATTTATTTTCAGATTTTTTTTTCCAATATATAAAATGTGCTCTTCGGAGAAGTTTGGGTTTGAGCCTTTCTATATCTGGTTTGGAGCCTCTATAGACTACCAGGCTTCCCTTGTAGCTCAGTCAGTAAAGAATCTGCCTGCAATGCAGGAGACCCGGGTTCAGTTCCTGGGTTGGGAAGATCCCCGGGAGAAGGAAATGGCAACCCACTCCAGTATTCTTGCCTGGAGAATCCCATGGACAGAGGAACCTGGAGGGTTATAGTCTATGGGGTTGTAAGAGTTGGACATGACTTAGAGACTAAAGCACCACCATCGCAATGGACTACGAAGAGAGCTTCTGCACACTTGAAGTTATGGAACATTCGATACAGTCCCATTCTTGCCACTATTTAGCTGAGTGACTTTGAGCAGTTTGCTTTTTCAGAAAATGATGACTTGAAGTAGATGGCCATGTTGACAGCATTTCCTATCCTCCTTTTCTATTACATGAAACTTTATGAGTAATGACCAATGAAATGGCCAATGGAGGGGGGGATATAAGTATTCTTCAGATTAAAAGAGATCTTAATACATACAGATAACTAATCTTTGTGACAATAAAGCATCATCATAGATTAATTAGGAGCATTTTTTTTCTTTTCAGTACATAAATAATGATGTTCTTTGCAGTTAGTGGTATCTTAAGAGTCTGTGGGGCTTCCCTTGTGGCTCAGCTGGCTAAAAATCCACCTGCAATGCAGGAAACCTGAGTTTGATCTCTGGGTTAGGAAGATCCCCTGGAGAAGGGAATGGCAACCCACTCCAGTATTCTGGCCTGGAGAATCGCATGGACTCTATAGTTCATGGGGGTCACAAAGAGTCAGACATGACTGAGTGACTTTCACTCACTCACTCACTCAAGAGTCTGGGAAATACAAGAATTATTTTCCTATCAATCTGACTGTCCTTAACTTATTCTCATAGAAAATTTGGCTTAATGTACTAACATAAATTTGTGATTCTTACAATATAAAGGTAGGAAATGATCATTCTTAAAATGAAAGCAGGTTTCCTTTTCTTTATTGTGAAACTTTTCAAATGAAGAGAGAAAGCAAGCTCGACTTTATTGAATATTTTTGTCTAATTGGTGTTTTCATACTAATTATCTAATGTAATTTTTACAATAATTTAGAAGGAGGAGGTAGCTTTGATTCTGTTCATTTTGCATGAGCAATGAGACTGAAAAGCTTACAAATCTTGTTCAAAGTCACTGAGCAATTAGGCAGTATGAAACAAAGATCCCACTGTTACCCAGGTAGTCGTAGGCTGCTCTCTTGGGGCCCCAGTTGAACCAAAGTCCCCTGGCTCTCTTAGGGAGTTCTTTCTGCTCAGATTCATGCCTGCCAGTGATAAAGCTGAATTTGGTGCATATCAAGAGAGGGTGTTATTCAGTGGCCAGACAGTGGAGAAGGGAGGCTTGTCGTCATCTCCCAGAAGGGAGGAAAGGGGCCAGTTGCAGCTGCATCATCAGAGACTGGGGAAAAGGCTGAGATTCCCAGGAGTTGCTGGAATATGTGCAGTTTTGCAGTCTCCCTTTCACAGGGCACAAATTGTGCCTGGCAGAGTGCAAATCCCCCTTTGGCTGACCTTAGGGTGGCAATGAGGCGAAGGTGATGTCAGACACTTTTCGGTTTCATCTGTGCAGGCATGTTCCTGAAGTCAAGTCAGAGCCCATTCAGGGATGGTGACCATCGTGTGTCTCTCAAAGTATCTGTCTCTAAAAGTCCAGCTGTGAAGCATCTCTGCCAAACACCAGGCACTTTTGAAATAAACACAGAAATAAATCAGGACAGGTGTCCTTCCACTCTCAGGGATTCGTACAGAAACACAGAGATAAATCAAAGCAAAGAAAGCAGTGACCTTTAGCATCTTTTGCCCCCTATCCTGGATCCAGCCTGTTCAGTCTGGTTTTATTGGGGTCCTTTGTGGAGTCCTATTGATAAAACACAATTAGCCTGCATAGTTGAAAACAGCTTCTGCCTCTGGGGCCTGGGCTGCATAGCGTGGGTGATATTGCCTCAGTCCTTTGTCGGTAAATCTTATCTCCTGGAAACAATAAATAAAAGAGATTCACTGGGAAGACATTTTTGGACTCTGTGGGAGAAGGCAAAGGTGGGATGATTTGAGAGAATAACACTGAAACATATATATTACCACATGTAAAATAGATGACCAGTGCAAGTTTGATGCATGAAGCAGGGCACCCAAGGCCAGTGCTCTGGGACAACCCAGAGGGATAAGGTGGGGAGGGAGGTGGGAGGAGGGTCAGGATGGGGAGACACATGTATACCCTGCGACAGATTCAGGTCGAGGTACGGCAAAACCATCACAATACTGTAATGTAATTATCATCCAATTCAAAGAAAATGATTTTAAAAAAGAAATTATAACACTCTAGTAAACAGCACAGCCTTGGGAGCCTGGGAACTTCAATTTTTATATCAGCCCTTTCTTTTGGTTGTTTTGTGACAGTGGACACATTCTTTAACTAATATGGGCTTTGATTTCCTCATCTGTAAAGTGTAGAAAAAATAGTATCTAGCACATGGAGATGTTTTAAGGATAAATGAATATATATATATATATTCATATACACATACACATATATATAATGCTTGCTGCTAAGTCGCTTCAGTCGTGTCCGACTCTGTGTGACCCCATAGACGGCAGCCCACCAGGCTCCCCCATCCCTGGGATTCTCCAGGCAAGAACACTGGAGTGGGTTGTCATTTCCTTCTCCAATGCATGAAAGTGAAAAGTGAAAGGGAAGTTGCTCAGTCGTGTCTGACTCTTAGCGACCCCATGGACTGCAGCCCACCAGGCTCCTCTGTCCATGGGATTTTCCAGGCCAGAGTACTGGAGTGGGTTGCCAGTTCCTTCTCCATATATAATGCTTAGATCATGTAATTATATTCTAATTATTATTTGCATTCTTTTTTTTTTTTTTTTTTAGGATTTTCTTCATGTGGGCCATTTTTAGTCTTTACTGAATTTGTTACAATATGCTCCCATTTTACATTTTGATTTTTTGGCTGTGAGGCATGTGAGATCTTAGCTTCCTGACCAGGTGTCAAACAAATAATCCCTGCATTGGAAGGCGAATTCTTAACCACTGGACTGCCAGGGAAGTTCCTATTGTTTACATTCTTGATATCAAATTTGCAATCATAATCTCAGTCTGTTCTAAAATGCCTGAGTACCTTATGACAGTTATGACAGAAGAATACCTCAAACAACCGAATTTCAGCTAAAAAAATGAGAGAAATACTGCTTTTAGACAGCATTTCCACAGCAGAAAAAAAGTGTGTTGTAGGGGTGAGAATAAGAAAGAAGAAACAGATTGGTAGAGTGAGCAATTGATTCTACTTGTTTCTCTATCTCTCAGACTTATTTCTCCTTATTTCTTAATCAGGACTGACAAAGATTCCCACAAGGACTGATCTTGCTGCAGACTGGACAGCATCTCTGAGAACTCAGTTCTGTACTTGAAATGACAATATCAACCAGCACTCAGATACAGATGCAGAGAGTTTCTGGCACAGCTGTGACAATAGCAGTGAGTGCTAAGTAGCTTCAGTTGTGTCCAGCTCTTTGTGACCCTATGGACTGTAGCCTGCCAGGCTCCTCTGTCCATGCAACAATTAAAAAGAAATAGCATGCTGAAGCATCCACTTGATCTGTGGTCTGTAGGCCAAGAGTAGCAGCATTTCCTTCACTATTGCTCTCTTACCTTCTTCTTACAGTGCTTTCGCTGCTTATTTTTTCACAAATGAAATTTATTTTGCTACTGAAACTGACAAAGGTCCCTGTGTTTCTAAGTGAAAGAGATTGGAAAGACACAGATTGAGTAGTGGTGAAAATGGTTCAATCAATTTGTGTACTTAAGTACCTATTGTGTGACTTGGATATTTGAGTCCCTATTACATGTACCAGATCTTGAAATATTGAAGGAAATAGTGCCTCAAAGAGATGTTATATAATAATGTTATATAATAATATGATACGTCAAAAATAAGTGTCAACTTTTTTTCTTTGTGGTGGTGTTCAAGGGGACAAAAAACATATCTGCTTTATGGAATCATTTATGGAGATGTTTTTCAAAGAAGTCTTCAAGAATTATTCAGACTAGACAGTTAAAGAATGTGTTGAGCTGTTTCCTAATTTTCACCTTGTTATCTGTGGCTTTTTTGTGATGAGAATAGTAATGTCTGGCTTGTAGAATCATTGGAAGATTTGTTGAATTCATGTTTAAATATCATAGGTGTGGACTAGGTAACAGTTTGAGTGAAGCTCAAATGATACATTTTAACAAAGGGTTTTATTTGTGAAGATCTTTTCCATATTGTGACATGGTTTCATAGACCTTCCTTATTAAGGCTTTGCTTTCTTACATGGATCAGAATAGCCAGCAGGTAAATATTATTAAGAGAAAGTATGAGCCTATAATTGAAATGTTTGTTTATAGTTTGAAGTTCAAATTCCCCTGGGGTCATAATTATTAACCTCATTGGACCTAGGCATGCAAACCGATTACTATTTAAAAGCCCTATTCAGTGTTGGGAAACTCTGACACTTTGTCAATAATGATCTTGATCAATCACATAAAAATAATTTCCAATGTCCAATATAAATATTTAAAACCTTTTTAGAAAATACAAGGAAGTAAGAGTCCAATTCTATGAATATCCACAGATTAGAATGAAAAGACTTGAAAACATCTTTAGATTTAAAAAAAAAAAAGTGTGAGTTATCACCAAAGATAGGGTGAAAACCAGGTCGTAAGAGAGTGCTGTAGAGACAAAGGAAATAGATTAATGTAAAATGAGGGTAAAACAACATTGAAATAGCCACTGATGACAGACTTCTCTTTTAGCTGTATTATCGCCTTTAACTGCCCCTCATGGATGTGTTGTTGAACACACAGCTGGGTTCAGCAGGTCACCTACATGGAAAAAGCCAACTAGATCTAGCTGCGGCTGCTGATCTAAATCTCTGCTGAGAAATCCAAACTAGAAATGTCGATGTGAAACTGAGATGGCCTGGGACCCTTGACTGGAATGCTTGCACCTGGACAGATGCCTCAGTGTGCAGAGGATCTATAAGGGACTAAAAATGCCCGCCTGCATGCACAGGAGGGAAAATTATGACAATGAGATACGAAAAAGCCAAAACCCATTGGCTGCTTCTTAGTGTTGGCAGCAAAAGCAGGGTGCTTTACTGCAATGATCTCTGCACACAGCACCACCAAGGAAGTGGGCAGACCACCTAAGCCATCCCTGCAGCTCGACCCACCAGTCTATATCTACCCTTACCCCACATAAGGAATTACCCTACCCTTCTCGGAGAGCAAGCAACAGTCTGTTACTTGTTCTAGCTCCCTGGTTGTGCAGCATGAGTCCTCTGTGAAGCCTTGCCTGAACTCCTTCTCTGGCCTCTTATCAATTTGTATTTGTCAGTAACAGATTCATCCACCCAGAGATAATAATACAATTATGGAAGTGATTGGCATAAAAGAGAAAGATTACATCATTGTTTAGAGTAATGATCATGAATCCTAATTTCCAGAGTGACTCAGCGGAATTTTCAAAACACGTGTCGTACGTTGTATGTTAGGCATCTTGGATCAGAACGTTGAGGAAAGGGATGTTACTGAGGAATCTACAAATATAAAAAATTATCTCCATGTACGCGTGCATAAATAAAAATTTTAGAAGTATTGAGGAAAGGTCCTAGAAAAATATCCCAAGTTCAAAAGCAGAAACCATTTTTCTTTTCCAATATATTATTTTTTTTCTGTGCCGTATAGCTTATGCACCATAGAATCATAGAAAAACTGATAGAAGTACTTTTGCATTCACAGTGTTAATTAATGAATTNAAGCAGAAACCATTTTTCTTTTCCAATATATTATTTTTTTTCTGTGCCGTATAGCTTATGCACCATAGAATCATAGAAAAACTGATAGAAGTACTTTTGCATTCACAGTGTTAATTAATGAATTCTTTTACTTGTGCCAAAGAGTTAATTTTTTATAGAAGCATTTTCTTCATTCTCTTTTACAAAGTAACTATGATCTCCACAACAACTAAAGGGAATTAACCAGAGTTTCTCACATAATTTATAAACAAGTAGCTTAACATGGAATCTTGCTTATTAACAACCCCCCTTCCCCCCAGGAACTATTCACTTAACAATACAAAAGGATGTTATTAAGAATTGGAAATCTTTTTGATAAATGGAGAATGTTTTAGTTACTTCCAATGGTAGTATTAGATAATGCTTTTATTATAGCTGTTTATTTTTTTCTTCTGATGATGGAAGAACTTTTGATTGAAGAATTCTGATTTGAATACATATGACATACTCTTGTTACTAAACTTCTGTCTTATAGGAATTTGATAGTTTCTTCCTCGTGTATTCAGAACTTGCACGTACTTACTTCTCAGTTATAAATGGTTTCATTCAGGTGAAAGCCAGGTCTGCTTGCTTTCCCACTTTCCGATGCCACAGTCTAGGTTTCTGGTGAAGTGTCCAGGTATGCCTGCTCTTCCTGACCTTCTATCCACTTAGGTAACGACCATGCCTCTGGGGTAGAATCATAGACTCTAAAGGATTATGCTGGGAACTAGACCAAGTGAAGGATGACTTTCTGTTGAACTTTAGGAAATAGCGGCCATCCACAGATGCATCTGGGGCTTCCCAGGTGGCACTAGTGGTAAAGAACCCACCTGCCAGTGCAGGAGTTGTAAGAGACTTGGGTTTGATCCCTGGATCAGGAAGATCTCCTGGAGAAGGAAATGGCAGCTCACTCCAGTATTCTTGCCTGGAGAATCCCATGGACAGAAGAGCCAGGGGGACTACAGCCCAGGGGATTGCAAAGAGTCAAACATGATTGAAGCAACTTAGCATGCATGCACAAATGCATTCAGTTGCATATTTTGATACTTACTTCTTTTGTATGCCCATCATTTGTCATTTTAAGAAATTTTCATGATATAGTTTTCATCGCCTTGGAGAAACACAAAATTCTCTTCATGTTACAATACCACCTTAGCTTGTTGCATTTTCAATCCTGCTTCAAAATCCAGGCTCACACTCAGAGTCCTAAGGATTACAATCAAGAAAGGGGGAAGGAACAGGGGCATGAGGGAGAGGCAGTGTGTATGTGCAAGAGAGAGGAGCCACAGCTTAAATATATGATTACATGTATTGTACCAAAAAAGTTAGAAATCAGAAACTTAACGGATGTACACAAGGAAAGGTACAATGGAGATGAAGCGTTTCCAGTGCAAAGGGCTGATAACACTATAGGACAAAGTGGATAAGAAAACGGTACACCTGAGTAAGCGATAACATTTATCTTGATACCAATGAAATTAGTTGGAATTACTCTGAATGGAGCAGGATTTGCCTTAGTGCTTTATTTTTCTATTTATGTAAAGCTTTTAAAAAGAAGAGAAAAATCACCTAAAAGCATATAATGATATAAAAATGTAGGTTGGAAATTCTGCTAATGTACTACCAAGATGTTGAAAAACAAGTTGAAAATGATTTTTTTAAATGTATTCTTTCAATGGCTTCCTGAGTTCTTATTTTGTGCTGGGCACTGTTCTACACACTGTGTGACAGTCAAGGAATGCATAGATCACTATTGTCATGGCGTTTACATTCTGGAGAAGAAATAGATACGAAGCAGGTAATTTTTCATAAGGTCTGTTGAATGTTAGGACAAGAAACATACAGGGTGCAAAAGGACCTCTTAGCAGTATTGGAATAAACCATTCTATCAAGGTAATAAAACCTGGGGGATTTTGGTTAGAGGAGAAAGCATAATCAAAGTTGTGGGGCCTATGAAAAACTGTAGTTCAAGAGCGTGATGGGAACAGAGAACAACTGTCAGGTGGGGTGTGTGTACCAGAAGGTCTAGAGATGCTGCTGGAGATTGAGACAATACCCACAATTAGGTGAAAGTGTGAAAGAAAGGAGAAAGGCAGGTCCCACATAGAGGTGGGCTGACTTCTGGGAAGCCACTGAAGGACTTTAAGCAGAAGGATGAAGTTGGATTAGACTTCCTTAAAATACACTCTGCTGTGATGGAGAGATTGGAGTGAGGCAAACGGAGGTGTGAGGAGATGGGTTAGGAAACTTGGTAAAGTGGATGAAGTGAGAGAGTGGGTGGCCTAGACGAAATAGGTATCAGTAGGATGGAGGCCTAACTAGCATGTTCTGCTGCACTGGTCTGAGAAACATAAGTACAGGGCGTCTTCATTTTGGAGGTTATTTACCAACCAACATTGGTAAAATTAGTTCGTATTTACTACTTAGCAAATCTTCTGTAAGTAACCTCCCAGATCTCTTTAGAACATATGGATGTAGGTATTCTTTGTCCCCATATTTGAGTTCTCAGCCAGAAATGAAGCAGGGAAACTAACAGAATAAGCATAGGTTGCCTGTTTTGGGTACTGCTGTTACTTGTGTAGGACCATTTAAGTACCTCCCAGTGGACATAAGGACATAAGGACATAAGTAGATGAGGTTGATTATATTTCCCAAAGGTGGCTGAAAATATTACCCATTCCTCGTGCCCTTTTGAACTTTATCCCTCTGTCCTCCAGAAGTGGTCCCTAGTTACCCTCTCCTTGAATCTGGAACAGTTTACAATTAGTTTATAACCAGTTGAATTTGGCAGAAATGATACAAGATGGCGTCCAAGACCTGGTCATACAAAGCAACACCATTTCTGGCTTGTTGGCCGGGAAACTTACCTTTGGAGTCCTGAGCCATGAGGTAAGGACTGTCTTGAGGGAACCACGCTGTGAGGAAATTCAGGCCTCGTGAAGATGCCGTGGGAAATGCTCTGGTTGACTGCTCAGCCTTGGTCCCAGACAACAGCCAGCATCAACCATCAGAAGTATTTCCATAATTCCAGATACCCTGTGTTCAAGTCACCTCAGTGTTTGCACTTTACCAACTGAGGCTCCCCATGTGGGACAGTGCAGAAACTGAGCTTAATTGTTTAAAAATATCATTGTTTTAGGGTGACTACACAGTAGTAACTATAACTATTAATATGATTCCCAAACATTGTGTTTACAGAGGAGAGTTAAGATTCACTAATAATATTTAAATGGAAATTGCTGTGTTATGATAACTGGGGATTTAATTTAAAAAACTAACAACAATGAGGAATATTAAGTCCATTGGTTTTCCTATTTATGTAATTGGGTCAAGATGAGATTAGCAATACAGAAGAAAGAGATATTATTGGCACTAAATACTAAATATATTTGAAGCTAGCCTTTTCAAAGTAACTCCCTACTACCTAGAATTTCTTTATAAGGCAATGATTAATTTTCAATGTATGAAAATTAATGTTTTGCTGGACTTTGCATCAAAGAGGGGGAAAATGATCAAACACTCGATAACCAGTGAATACTTCTATAAATCTGTGAAAGATAAAGAATAAATAAGTTCTAGGATCTGAGACAGACACTGAATTTTTCATTATAAAATGCAGTTGATTAATTTATCATCTCTCTTTATTTCTAGATTTTAGAGAAGCATAATCATGTGTGTGTATTATGTTGGAAGTTAATCAAAAGGAAGGAAAGCAGACGCTCCCATACTTTTAACAATCCAAATTGCATCGTTTTCCCTGTGGGGCTCTTTAGACCATCTAATATTCAGTGTGCCAACCTTCCGTGACACTCTGAAGTCTGCAGCTTCGAGTTACCTAATGCTGTTTGTAATCATCAGGCCTGTGTTGTGTCCCTTTCTCGTTGCGTGGAGATTTACAAGCAGGAGGTAATATCTAGTTATGCATATCAATTTGGAAATGATCGATGAAGCTGGGTTTCTTTCTTTTTACGAAGGAATGAAGTACATTTTGAGCAAAGGGAAGAAGGTGGAGAGGTTACCTTGTGTTTTTTGTCACTCATCTTTATTGAGCAAGATTATGTAATGATTTAAATACTATGCAGATTTTACAAAGCATATGCATGTCTAATATGCAAATTTAGTTCACTGGAAGCTTTACAAAATCCTGTTAGTCTGATGTTAATTATGAAAGGGTGCCAACATGGATAATGAAAGAGTATTTTTCTACAGAGCCATGTATTCAAGAGGCCAGTTAATAAATATTCCTCTTTATACTACTGTAAAGCATTGCAGAAATCTATGTTGCTTTGCCAAGTCTTTTGATTATGCCATATCTTTAATTTGGAAGACTTTATATTCCAAATGATGGAAGATTTGTCAATAATTAGAATTTGCCTCATTAAATACACTAAAAACTAAGGGAACTCAGTTGTTCTCATAAATGTTACTCCTTGAAGAAATAATTTGAGAAGTCAGAGAATATGATAAGTACTGCAGTGGGTAAAAAAACCAATCTGACGTTGTCCCTGACCTCACAGTTGGTCTTGCAAAGATGAGGGAGTATGATGGGCATTGGTAGCCATAAAAGAAGGAAACAGAAGAGGGGACACCCTCCGCAGCCTCTGATCTTCTTTCTTCTGTTCTCAGGTCTCTTCAGGCTGTTTTGCATACAATCTTAAGGCAGAAACCTTAATGTCTGATCTTAACTGGGACCCCTGGCTTTCCACCTCGTTCAGAGTAAAATCCAAATGTCTGACAGAACGTTCAACAACCCCATGTAATCTGGCCTGTGGTTGCTTTTTCAGCCTCATTTCAGCCCATTCCCCCCCCCTCATTCTTTCCTCTTTAGCTACACTAGGTTCTTATTCCTTAAATACAACAACCAAATTCTTGTCTCAGCCTGTAGTACATTTTCCTCAGCTTTCCCTATAGGAACATTCTCTTTTTTCTATTTATTATACTTTATTCTTTTTCTTTTTAAAAGAACTTTTTCTTTATATAGGAGTATAGCTGATTAAAAATGTGATAGTTTCAGTGTTAGTTGCTCAGTTGTGTCCAACTCTTGCAACCCGATGGACTGTAGCCCTCCAGCCTCCTCTATCCATGGGATTCTCCAGGCAAGATTACTGGGGTCAGTAGCTATTCCCTTTTCCAGGGGATCTTCCCAACATGGGGATCAAACCCGCATCTCTTGAGTTGCAGGCAGATTCTTTACTGTCTGAGCCACCGGGGAAACCCTGGTGCTAGTTTCAGATGGGAAGCAAAGGGGCTGAGCCATACATACACAGATACACATTCTCCCCTAAACTTCCCTCCCATCCAGGCTGCCACATGACATTGAGCAGACTTCCCTGTGCTGTACAGCAGGACCTTTATTGATTATGAATTTAAGTATGGCAATATGTCGGTCCCAGACTCCCTAATTATCCCTTCCCCCATTCGTCTCCCCTTGCAACCATAAGTTCATTTTCTAAAAGTCTGTTTCTGTTTTATAAACAAGTTCACCCGTATAATTTCTTATTAGATTCTGCATATGAAGGATGTCATGTGATATTTCTCCTTCTCCCTGACTTACTTCACTTGGTATGATGGTCTCTAGGTCTATCATGTTGCTGCAAATGGCATTATTTTATTCTTTTTAATAGCTGAGTAATATTCCTTTATATATATAGCACATCTTTTTTCCCCATTCCTCTGTTGAGCAACATTCTTTTAAAATTCATGTCTCTATGTATTAATTACCCTTGGACAGTGATTGTGTAGGCCAGACAAAGTCATGTTAGCTCATACTCATATGCTTTTCTTTATTCTGAATTAATGGAATCAGCTTAAAATGGGTATCTGTCAGAAAAATGTCACAAAAAGTAGTAGAGGAAAATGTTTATGTGAAGTTGGTTAGTTCTACCACTTGGGATGTATGAGTGGTCTAGGTATAGTGGGATAGATCTAGGCATCTGATTTTCAGTTCTTTCTTGGTGCTAGAGATTGAAGCTCTTTCTCCTAGTGAAGAATGCTTTCTGGAGAACAGGGTGTTCTCCTCAAAGCCCTGCTTAGTGACCCAGTTGTAGTGGGAAATTTTTTTGTGTGTAAATATATTGAGGGAGAGAGAGGGAAAGAGAAACATAGACAAACACACAGACAGACATAGATTCTCAGTCTGTTCAGTGAATCTTAGCATCTCAATAATACCAAATGGAAGTGATATATGTGTGTATATATATATACTCACACATGTATATATATTCTCTTCTTATAAAATCATTATTCATTGAATACGTACTTGATGAACACCNTATATATATATACTCACACATGTATATATATTCTATTCTTATAAAATCATTATTCATTGAATATGTACTTGATGAACACCCACTATGTCATCTACAGAATTGGTTAGTTATTGTGTGATGAGTCCATACAGGTAGGAGTGAGCTCAGTTAAAATGCACTGACTGCTTGCTTTGAGCTTAGGGCTCATTCTTTTAAGATTACAGCCATAATTCCTGTGTCAGAAATATTCATGTTTCAGTTACTGTTGGTTTAGCACAGCTTGGAGAAAGTAAAATCCTTAAACAGAAATGAAAAGAAATCCATGGAAAACCATTATTGGTTTACAAGAGAGGGTAAAATAAGCGTTCAAGAGATGATATTGTATTAATCACGATGACTATGAAGGCAGTGGTGATGGTAGTGATAATAATGAAGATACATGAAGTCTTCAGTATGTCCTGTGGACTTTTAAACACAGATTACTTAATTCTCAAACAGTTCTCTCATTATGGTCCCTGATTTACTGATGAGAAACAAGCACAGAGAAGTTAAATAGCTCAGCCAGCATTGCACAGCTAATGATGACTAGAGCTAGGACTGGGATTAAAGAAATCGCTCTTCAGATTCCAGGAATTCTGACAAGGAGATTTATTCTGGATTGTCAAATTGATAGTACATTTATAAAGTTCAGAGAAGTTGAAATACATAGAACACATTTTTGATAGAGATTTTTACCCATGTCTGTGTTATATATTTCCCGTAGTTCAGCTAGGGGAACTCTTAATTACTGATTTTATAGGGAATTGTAGTGATGAGAAAGCTGAAAGGAGGAGAAATGATTAGCTGACCTGTGTGTCATCCCCAGTTCCCATTCATTTCTGAAGTCTAAGGAAAAGAATTCTTATTTGAACTAGCTGAGTTTGAGCAAATCACTCTGGGAACTGATCCTGAAAGATAGTGTCCATCATTCTCAGAGACAGAGGAATTGATGCCGTTCGACATATTTCTGGTATGTTCCGAGTCCTCGTGCCTGTCAAGATGTTGAAAGACATCAAAGTAGTTTTCAAATATTCAAAACCTGGGCCTGGGGGAAGACTCTGAGTCTCACCATTTGAAAAGAAATAAATTGCGTCAAGTGTTTACCACTCCAACCCTCCCTTTAAATGGGTGTGTCAGATACTCCAGAGAGGGTGGATCCTTCATGTCGGCTTCCAGTGACAGGAAGGAAGGAGCATTTCAGACCCGCAGCACTTGAAAACACAGAGATGGGGAGGGCACCACCGCCCAGACTGGTGTCAAGACTAAAAGGCAACACGGCAGTGCCAGCAGAATGATCATATTTTTTGTGAATGTGTTCAGTTCCCACTTTCCTTACAGCAGATGCCTTCAACTTGAAGTTACAGCAGGTATTTCACAAAACAAGAGTTGGACGTGTTGACAGCGACTCCCAAGCAATTTTACCAGGATGAAGTTCTCTTAGTGATTTTGTTTTTAAAATGTACTATTGCATTTTCACCTTGTGAATGAGCCAGCTATCGCAAATGTATGCAGACTCAAGCACAGAGCACGTGTACACTGCTGCTTTCAGCCATATTCTTCAAAGTGACTGTATGCTTGCAGTTTGAAGTTTATCCTTGCAGTTTATTTTCTACATTTTGCATACCTGTGTATGTGCATGAACACATATTACAGAATAGTAGTTTTGTGAGCACTTAAATTAACTATGTGTCTTAGATTATCTTTCCATGTCATTATTGTTAAAGGGCTTCCCTTGTGGCGCCGACTGTAAAGTGCCTGTCTGCAATGCTGGAGACCTGGGTTTGATCCCTGGGTTGGGAAGATCCCCTGGAGAAGGAAATAGCAACCCACTCCAGTACTCTTGCCTAGAAAATCCCATGAACAGAGGAGCCTGGTAGGCTACAATCCATGGGGTCACAAAGAGTTGGACACGACTGAGCAACTTTACTTTTTTACTTGTTAAAGGTAGGTGGAGTATCAAGATAAATATGCCGCATAATTTAAGCAATTACCTATTAGTGAATATTTAATGTGTTTTCAATATTTGTTTTTGTTGTTCATGCTTTCATTCTTAAACACAGTGGTATAGAAACTTCACTTCTGGCCATGTTTGGATAACTGGTTTCCAACTTACATTTTTGGCACAAGTAACTATAAAATGCACAAGGTATATGAGACAGTTTTGTTCAGACATTAGACCACAGGCAGTGTTAAGACAGTGATCCTTGTGAGATGATCCCTCCGTGTTCCTAAACTTAATGCCCAAGGGCACTGTCCAGAATACTGGGTAGTGGGCCAGATCCCAGAAGAGCATGGAGCTCTTGCTGAATTGAGAAATTCTAGGGTGCCAAGGCAGCTGGAATGTGAAAGGAAGGGAAGTTGACTGGAAGAAGCTGTGCATGGAAGCAGGGCTCAGATGTCCGATGAGTTCTCTGAGGGTCACTGACCAAGTGCCAGCCTAGTAGAAACAGGACCTGGTGGAGAATGTCTGCTGTGGAACGGAGGGCAGAGCAGTGATGTTAGGCTGGGGAAGTGTGGGCCGGGGGCCCTGGGCATTCCACCCCAGCCACCATGGGGAATTCTTGCTGGCTGAGTACCACAGACATCAATTAAGACCCCAGAAAGAATATACGTTAATCAGTAAAGACCAAATCACTGAGTAAACTCCAAGAGTAAAAGCAATAGAGCAACATGAACAAAAGCAGAACTGCGACCATCCGCCAGTGACCGTGCTCCAACCGGAAGATCGAAAGTCAGTGTCCTCCGAAGAAAAGCAAGATAACCCAGACACCCTGTGATGTCACTCACAATTTTCAGTGTGAAAAGGTTGTTATTCAAGACATGTAAAGAGGAAAGGAAGTTTCATGCATTATCAGAAAGAGTGTTCAATATGAATAGGCCTTGAAATGACCCAGCTGTTGAAATTATCAGATGTGGATTTTAAAACATATTACAGATATGTTCAAGGACTTGCATAAACAGATGGATACAGTGTGTCAATAGATAGGACATCTTAGCAATGACCGGGAAATTATTTTTAGAAAAAGAAATATTTAGTGCTGAATTAAAAGTTAAGTCAATAGAAATTATCCAGCCTGTGGAACAGAGAGCAGAAATTTGGGGACAATAAATGAATAATGCTGTGTGGAACAGTATAATGTTATCCAGCATACTATAATTGGAATTCTAGCCTGAGAGAGGAGAAAGAGGGGAAAGGAAATGAAGAAGTGCCCCCAAGAGTCCCAAAACTGTTGAAAATATGGACCCTCGGAGACGAAAATATCAGAAAAATCCCAAGCAGGATAAATACAATTAAAAGAAAATCACACCTAGGGTGAAATATGTAACAATAAAGTACTTTTAAAATATTCAATTTTGTCAAAATATTTTAGTACTTCTCTAAGTGCAGTGGAACTGTGATTAAATTCTTTGATTCTGCTCATTTTGCAGCGGTATCTGTGGGAAGCAATTCACTCTGTATAAAGAGACAACATACCTGTAAAATGCACTTTTGTAGGTCAAATGTCAGTAGGTCTGAGTGATTCCATGTCTGTTAAGGATTGTTGTTTGCTGGGCAGTTGAAAACAAAAACCTGAGGTTAGAATATCTGGCTATTAACTAAAAGCCATGCCTTGTGAATTAAAAAACACCATAGACAGAGAAATATACATCTAGCAGTTTTAAGTATAAATGCCAGAAAAAAAGCCCGTTAAAAAGGGTAAGACAAATTTAGTTTTTCAAATGACATTATTTTTGAACTCTAAAATGGAAAGGTAGCCAAATAATTTTGCAGTGGCAGTGATATAATTGTGGAAAGTTGTTCAGTCATTGGCACATCAAGCATTGTGCTCATAATCTCTTTTTATTTCTCCTTTGAAATTCCTAATATGTATACAGTGGGCCTTAGATTGTTGCCCTTGGAAAATAACCACTTAAAAAAAATTATTCGTTGTTAATTGGAGAGTGATTGCTTTACAACATTGAGTTGGCTTCTGCCATATGTCAGTGTGAATCAGCCATAGGTATGCATATGTCCCCTTCTTCCCGAACCTCCCTTCCACTTCCCACCGCATCCCACCCTCTAGGTTATCAAAGAGCACTGGATTTGGGGACCCTGCATCATACGGTAGATTTCCACTAGCTATCTAATTTTACATATGGCAGTGTATATGTTTCAATGGTACTCCTGCAATTCATCCTACCCTCTCCTTCTCCCTCTGTGTTCACAAGTCTGTTTTCCATGTCTGTGTCTCCGTTGGTACTCTGCAAATAGGTTTGTCGGTACCATATTTCTAGATTCCATATGCATGGGTTAATACACGATATTTGTCTTTCTCTTTCTGACTTATTTCAGTCTGTAGAACAGGCTCTGGCTTCATCCACCTTTCTAGAACCGAGTCAAATGCATTCCTTTAAATTGCTAATATTCCACTGTGTATATGCACCACATTTCTTTATCCATCCATTTGTCACTGGGCATCTGTCACAGGTTGCTTCCATATCCTAGCTATAGTGCTGCGATGAACAGTAGTGTGCATGTGTCTTTTTCAGTTATGGGAAAATAACCACTTTTTAAATGGTATCCATGTTTTTATTTTCTGTTCAGCATTTTACTGTCTTCAGACACCAAATTCAGTGTAGTAAATCTTTCTTTAGTTTTGTGTAATCTGTTCTTTAGCCTACACACTGAGCTTTTATTGCCAATTACTCTATTTTACATTTATGGAAATTTTATTTCATTCCTCTGTAAAAATGTACCTGTCCTGGTTAATAGTATTTGGTTACTTGATTTTGTTTTCTTTCTCTTATTTTATGTCTCTAATTATGCTAAATATTTTAAAATAGTTTCATTCAAGGTACTCTATTATTTTAAGTACTTTTCCTGAATGTTTGCATTATTTCCTATCACTTATGAAAATTCATTTATTCATGTGGTTTGTAATTATTTTCCTTTGTGCTCACAGCTCCTGAGAGTTTTATCTTTTCTGGAAGTCCCATGAGTTTTTGGCTATGAAAGTGTTTCTGTAGAAATGGCTTCTTATTTCAATCAGATTAATAGAAGTTTTCACGGTTTGATACGAGGTTTCGTCAATTTCTCAGTGATATTTTCTCTCAATTCATAGTGTAAATTTGTACCTCACATCCACATGCAGCATTTGGCTGTGTGTTTTTATCTGAGTTCTAGAAAAAGCAAAGATTGTGGAAGAGGTGGAAGAGGGCTAACATGCTTTTATTTTAAAGGGAGTATAATTAGAGAGAGTCAGCATGGGGGATAATGGGAGTAAAGCAGGGCAGAAGAGTCAATGTGACGATGGCCACTGCTAAGTATAATGGATAGCTTCATCCTTGGGATCATGCCTCTGAGCAACCTTGTAAGTTGCCTATCGGTAGCATCCATGTAAGTGTGTCTATAGTAGGGCCAGGAGGGAGAGAGTTTGAAAGAACAAAGAGAAGGAGGACTTTTGTGCTGGATCCATTGGATTCTATCTCGTATTGGTCAAAAAGTTCAACCCATGTGTGTGCACTTACCTGCATTTCAAATTTGCATATGCATGAGTACCCAGAAGGATTCTAAATCTCCCTATGCCTCACAAGTTTAACAACAAAGACCCAGGACAGAGGCATCATGAAAGAGGTATGGTAAAAGAGGTATTGTGTGGTCAGGAGGTGAGGCTCAGTTAGGTTCCGTCCCAGTGCTCAGGGGCTACCAGGAATCCCAGTGCCTTGATCATTTTGACCCAAAGGTTCTCATAATAGGGACGTCCCTCATGGTCCAGTGGTTAAGAATCCCCCTTGGAGTGCAGGGATGGGGGTTTGATCCCTGGTTGGGAAACTTGGATTCCACAGGCAGCAGGGCAACTAAGTACGTGCACCACAGCTTCTGAGCCCTCATGTTCTGGACCCCTGTGACATAAGGCTTTATGCGGCCAAGTAAATAAATACTAAGAAGAACAAGATTTTCTTGATAGCCTAGATTCTGGCTCTTAGGAAGAGTGCTGGTAATAATATATCTGATTTGTTCAGCAGACAAGAGTGTGATTCTGGGGATTATGTAATGCAATCTGGTGTCTTGTGGTTTCATTTCCCTGCTGCTGCTGCTGCTAAGTCGCTTCAGTCGTGTCCGACTCTGTGCGACCCCATAGATGGCAGCCCACCAGGCACCCCCGTCCCTGGGATTCTCCAGGCAAGTAATGGAGTGGGTTGCCATTTCCTTCTCCAATGCATGAAAGTGAAAAGTCAAAGCGAAGTCGCTCAGTCGTGTCCGACTCTTAGCGACCCCACGGACTGCAGCCCACCAGGCTCCTCTATCCATGGGATTTTCCAGGCAAGAGTACTCTTGTGGGGTGCCATCGCCTTCTCCATTCATTTCTCTAGTACATTTTTATTTTCTTTCTCTCTTGATAACTGATAAATTTCCTCAGTAATATGTGAATGGGTTGAGACAGGTGTTTTTAGGTATTTTAGGTATTTTCTCACCCAGTTTCTAATAGACACATGCCCTGGCTCTAAGGATAATGTCATCTGGGTATTTTGATTATTTTTAACACATCCAGTATGGGTACTTAAAAAGTTATCTTAAGGAGCATGCATGTATAATCTAGACAATATTATTTATTTAAGAAAAATTTTGACCTCACTGTTCATATGTAAAAGTTTTGCAATGTTTCCTTCATGTGAGCCTTATTGCAGCTACATCTGCTTCTGCTTTGTGTCAGAATTGGAATGTTTCCACAACTATATAAATCCTACAGTTCCCAACACTGTGAACTGAAAAAGTATGAGTTCCCTTTCTCATTAGCATAGATACAAATACATTTTATAAAGTTTTAAAGTGTGAATCAGCTAAATTAATATTAAAATATTTAAAATAGTATGGCTGATGGGGAGATATGACAAACATTTCAGTAATTACTTCTTTTGACTCTCCTTGCTATGGCAAAGACTGTAACTAGGAGGTAGCTAGAAAATACAGAAAAGTGCTAATTTATCATACAGCTAAGTTTAAAAACAAAGTATGAGGAGATTGATTGACCTTCATATAAGAACAATGAAGTGATTTCCTAGATAATTGCCTCTTCTTATCCCTCACATCAGAATTGGTTCTATAAGCTTTGCAGTTCATCAGAGTTCTTTGTGTTTTTCTTTTTCTCCTAATTTAAACCCATAGATGGCATTGCAAGGTAGCCCCAGGGAGAAGTTCTTCCATTGGTCATCTGGGGTGAACAAGCAATTACAACTAATAAATAGCAGATTATTTTGCTTTACAGAGACAACTGCCCTCTGAGAAGTTGTTGGATGGATACGTTTAGGCAGTAAAGGACTTAAAAAAAAATCTATGGGCAGGGATGAAAAATAAGAAAATAACATTTCCTGAGTGGAGAACTGTGGCAGGAAGACATATGGAGAATGCACACCTAAATTAAAATTCTTAAAAGAATAATTGAAGGTAAATGAATCTTGTTGGTTTAGTACCTATGGCTAAGGTTTGTCTCACTTGAGTTGTTTGGAAGTTGAGATGAAGCTTTCCTGTTTCACCCATTCTTTCTTACTCCTTTTGCCAAAGTCTCGCAGACTCTTTTAGAATCAAGTTTAATCACATAGGAATGAAGGAAAAAATCAGTTTGTTTTATGATTTATTTGGCTGGACTTGAAAATTTGCTCACTAGCTTTTAACTGCAAAAAAAGGGCAGATAGAAAGAAGCAAACAACCAAGAATATTCAACCTGAAAGAAGTCATATGGCATTATATGAGAAGACATGGGTGATCTTTGTGGAACTGTATTTATGGACAAGAAGTATGCCCCTTAAACAGAAAAACAAAACAAAACAAAAAACAACAACAAAAAAAACCACTTTAAATTTGGCTGCAAATCTATCTTACACTTCTGTCCTGAACAGATAACTGCATAAATGAGTTTTCAACAGTGTTAAATATATTGGGTTGGTCAAAAAGTATGTTTGGGTTTTTCTGTAAGCTATAATAGAAAAAACCTGAATGAACTTTTGGGCCAACCTGGTACTTAACTCTCCTGAACCATATGCTTAAAAATGATTGCAATGGTGAGTTTTATATTACATGTATTTTACCACAATTAAAAATTAAAAAAAGCATTGTCACGTATTTGTTCTGCAGTCTTTAAGGGTCAGAAATACAGAAGCAATTTAGCTGAGGGTTTCTGGCTGTAGGTCTCATAAGAGTTTGCAATCAAGCTATTCGCTTAGTCTGAAATTATTCAGAAACTTGACTTAGGCTGGAGGATCAATTTGCAACATAACTCAGTTGTTGCCTTGAGAACCCCATGAACAGCATGACAAGGCAAAAGGATAGGATACTGAAAGAGGAACTCCCCAGGTCAGTAGGTGCCCAATATGCTACTGGAGATCAGTGGAGAAATAACACCAGAAAGAATGAAGGGATGGAGCCAAAGCAAAAACAATACCCAACTGTGGATGTGACTGAAGATAGAAGCAAGGTGTGATGCCGTAAAGAGCAATATTGCATAGGAACCTGGAATGTCAGGTCCATGAATCAAGGCAAATTGGAAGTGGTCAAACAAGAGATGGGAAGAGTGAATGTCGACATTCTAGGAATCAGTGAACTAAAATGGACTAGAATGGGTGAATTTAACTCAGATGACCATTATATCTACTACTGCGAGCGGGAATCTCTCAGAAGAAATGGAGTAGCCATCATGGTCAACAAAAGAGTACGAAATGCAGTACTTGGGTGGTCTCAAAAATGACAGAATGATCTCTGTTCATCTCCAAGGCAAACCATTCAATATGACGGTGCAGATGGTGAGTGCAGCCATGAAATTAAAAGACGCTTACTCCTTGGAAGAAAAGTTATGACCAACCTATTAGTATATTCAAAAGCAGAGACATTACCTTGCCGACTAAGGTCTGTCTAGTCAAGGCTATGGTTTTTCCTGTGGTCATGTATGGATGTGAGAGTTGGACTGTGAAGAAAGCTGAGCACCCAAGAATTGATGCTTTTGAACTGTGGTGTTGGAGAAGAGTCTTGAGAGTCCCTTGGACTGCAAGGAGATCCAACCAGTCCATTCTGAAGGAGATTAACCCTGGGATTTCTTTGGAAGGAATGATGCTAAAGCTGAAACTCCAGTACTTTGGCCACCTCATACGAAGAGTTGACTCATTGGAAAAGACTCTGATGCTGGGAGGCATTGGGGGCAGGAGGAGTAGGGGACGACCCAGGATGAGATGCCTGGATGGCATCACGGACTCGATGGATGTGAGTCTGAGTGAACTCAGGGAGTTGGTGATGGACAGACAGGCCTGGCCTGCTGCAGTTCATGGGGTTGCAAAGAGTTGGACACTACTGAGCAACTGAACTGAACTGATCTGAAGGTTACTGACAGGAGACCTCAGCTTCTTGCTGGCTCTTGGTCAAAGGACTCAGTTTCCCACTGCTTGGCTTTTTTATAGGTCTTTCACATGGCATGATGCTGACTTCCTCCTTAGCAAGAGATTCAGGAGTGATATAATTCTGGCCAATGGGACCTAAGGCCTTTGTGCTATACATCTGCCTTTTTTAGAGTCAATATCTGTGTACTCTTTACCTTTCCATCTTTGTGTGTTCCTTCCTCCTTGTCCCTACGTCAAAATGCTACTTCCCTGGATTAGGAGATAGAAGTTGTGAAGGATACAACAACAGGATGGAAAGATTCTGGTTTCTTGATGCAGTTAACCCCCATGTCAATTATGGTCTATTTTCTCAGAGTCTTATATAGGAGGGAATAAACTTCAGTCTTGCTTAACCTTTGCTAGTTTCTGTATTTCTGTCAGTGACAGCTAAATATAATCCTAACTGATATAACTGGTATTGTTATCCTTATTCTTTGACAAATGTGTGCCAGAGAGGTAAGTAATCTTCATTTAGGACACATACCCAAGGCGATCTGCTCCCATTTCAGGGCTTTCC
This sequence comes from Redunca redunca, assembly GCA_006410935.1. Lineage (NCBI taxonomy): Eukaryota > Metazoa > Chordata > Mammalia > Artiodactyla > Bovidae > Redunca > Redunca redunca. Next base: position 157,746 of record SJYQ01002078.1, read on the forward strand.
CTCAGTATTATCAAGCCAGCATGAAAAAGAAACCAATTCGTGATCTTTTTCTGTAACAGTGGGGATATACACATATCTGCTGAGGGCAAAATTCAAGGTAGTTGTTTAGTCATATCACTGTGTGCTGAACCAACTTTTTGCGTTAGTGTGTCAAAACAGTGCTAGCTTTCTTGTCCTTTGCAAGATTCATCCAGGTAGCTCTTTGTAAAAGCTCTAGAATTCTGAGGCTCAGAGGAAGAGATAAAGAAGAAAGTGAAATTTGTTGAGCTAAATGAAACACCAGATAAAAGCAAACAGAAAAATGCCGTCAGTTCAGAGAATAAACAGTGTGTTTATCCTCATGTTTGTCTTGAATGCCTTAACCTAGGATACAAATTGAATCTCCGTTCCCTTCATTTTCCTTTGTTGACAACAGATGTTGGGAACATTAAATCAGAGTTCTTGTTGGGGAATAGGTTAGCTGATCCTTCCCAATGATTGACATCCTTGAGTTTCAGGGAATTGACTGATGTAGAGATGATCTAGTTTTGTGACTTTGAGGTTTTCATATTGGTAGTGTCATGGACTTTGCATTGGTTATGTGTGGCTGGCTGCACTTGATTTTTTTCCCCTTAAGAACTAGGATCATGCAGTAATTGGGGGAAAAAATGAAAGCTTAAACTGCAATAAAGGCCTTTTCTTTTAATATTGACATTAATTTTCTTAATGTGTTCTGAAATGCACATTAGCCATGTAGTTACCGATTAAGCCATTATGTTGTGTTATAAAATATTCCTTTATAAAATAGATAATATGTCAGGGATTCACTTTGGCAGTGTGGAAGAACATAGAAGGATGAAGATATGAGTTCTAGACTTAGCTATGTGACTAACAAGGTGACTTTGGAGATGGAAATAACTTGAACTTTCTGAATCTCATTTTCCACATCTGTGAAATAAGAGCTAAACAACCTCTAAGGGGTCTTTGAACTGTAAAATTAAAAGGAGAAAAATCTGGGATTCTATTATCTCAATTTTAATGTAAGCCCTTTATTGTGCTAATTTCTGGAAGCAGAAATAACAACTAATAGAACTCTTT
>SJYQ01002078.1:162689-225936 GCA_006410935.1 Redunca redunca
CCATCTTTCTAAATTCCATATATATGCGTTAGTATACTGTATTGGTTTTTTTCTTATGATTCTCTTGACTTCATTTTGTCAGTATTCATATGTACACACATACAGACACATGCAAGCATATGTGTACAATGAAACAAGATCTTCATTTCCGTCCACGCATTCTCTCTTTCTAAAGCTCTTCATTTCTTCCTTCAGAGACAGTGTTGTGTCTGATGTTCTTTCCCTTAGTCTGAAGAACTTCTAGGATTTATTGTAGTGCAGATATATTTAAGATAATTCTCTTAGTTTTTAGGTTGTCTGAAAAATGTGATTTTTTTCATATCAAAGATATAAATTGTGTTTTTAGCATTCTCAGTAGACAAGTTTTTTTTTCTTCCTTTTAGCACTTTTAATGATATTCCATTGTCTTCTTGCCTTCATTTTTTCCTGTGTGAATCAAGCTATCTGTATTAAAAATCTGCTACATAGCATTGTTGCTTACTGTAAATTTAGTGGCTTAAAACAACATTTTTTTGTGTGTGTGTGACGGGGTATAATTGCTTCAAAGTGGTTGTGCTACTTTTCTGTACAACGAAGTGAATCAGCTACCTGTATACGTATATCCCCTCCTTCTTGGACCTCCCTCTGCATCCCACCCATCTAGGTCACCACAGCGTGCCCTGGGCTGAGCTCGTTAGGCTATAACAGCAGGCTCCTCCTGCTAGCTGTCTGTTTTACACATGGCAGTGAAATGACATAGATTTTTCATCTCACAGTTTCTGTGGGTTAGGAGTCAAGGCAGGGTTTAGGATCCTGTGCATTAGCATCTCTTATAGTTGCCATCAAGGTATTTGCCCTGATTGAGGTATCATCTGAGGTTCAACTGGGAACAAATCTACCTCTAAGCTCCTGAGGTTGTCGAAAGCATTTGATTCCTTGTGCGCTGTCAGACAGAGGGCCTCAGGTTTGTGCCAGCTGTTGGCCGAATGCCGCCGTCTGTTTCCTGATGTGTGATCTTCTCGACATGCCTGCCTCTTAAAAATTCTAACAGTACAAATGTTGTAATCTCATGTAACCTAATCATACAAGCTAATAACACGTTCCTATTCACATACTTTGTATCCTGTCATCTTTTTCATGGTCTGTGGGTTAGAAGCACATTACAGACCTTGCCCCCACTCAAGGGGAGAGGACTAGTGAGTGAATAAGACAAGCGGATCTTGGCCATCATTGGAGAGTTTGGTCACCAGATATCTTCCTTTTGCTGTTTTCATGGTTATAATATGTTTTGGCCACTGTATACTCTGTAGGTTTTCCTTCATGATTTATTCTTCTCAGCAGTTTGACTATGTGTCTTTATTCTAGTTAGAGTTAGCTGAGCTAGTAAGATCTGTGGACTATAGTCGTCTACAAAATAACTTGATTAATTTTTGGCCACACTGGGGCAAACCATGCTCCCCACAGTGGAAGTACTGAGTCTCAACCGCTGGACTGCCAGAGAAATCCCTGGACTATAGTCTTTCATTGATTTAGGGAAATGTTCAGTGATTATCTTTCAAGTATTTCTTATACTGCAATTTCTCTCTTGCATTTTGTCCTCAAGTCACATTCTCTTGCTTGAGTACGCCTTAAATTGTTTCCTACATTGGCCCCTATTATGTGTATTAAAATGGTAGTGTCTGTGTCCATTGCTCAGCCATACCTGACTCTCTGCCAGGATCCTCTGTCCATGGGATTTTCCAAGAATACTGGAGTGGATTGCCATTCCCTTCTCCAGGAGATTTTCCCAACCCAGGGATCAAACCCGAGTCTCTTGCATCTCCTGCATTGTCAGGCGGATTCTTTAGAGACAAAAGTAAATGATACTTATCTCTGGAAGAGAACACATTCCTCCTGTCAGGCTATGATTTGCGCTCTGGTTTGGTCTGGGTTATGTCATAGCATTATTTAGGTGTGATTTATCACTGGCTTAAAAAGTTATGAGAGCAGCATCCAGCCTTACTCTCTGTAATCCAGACTCTGGTTTTCTGAGCTTGATGGATTTATCTTTCTAACCTTTTTATGTCCTCATGCTTTAGCAGCCCCTGCAGTGTGCTTCATGGAGACTTGAGATCCTCAGAGGATTTTCTCTCAGGTTTCTTACCACACCCACAGTGTAGGGTGACTATTCCCTTGCTCTTAAGAAGGCCCAGAGTGCCGTGGGAGGATTTCTCTTAGCTCTTTTATTCTATCCTCTAGTGTCAGTTGGGAGAAGGAAATGGCAACCCACTCCAGTATTCTTGCCTGGGAAATCCATGGACAGAGAGGCCTGGTGGGCTATGGTCCATGGGGTTCCAAAGAGTTAGACGTGACTTAGCGATTAAATCAGAGAAAAGTGAAAGGGAAAGTTAGTCACTCAATCCTGTACAACTCTTTGTGACTCCATGGACTGTAGCCTACCAGGCTCCTCCCAGGCTCCTCCCTCCATGGGATTCTCAAGGCAGGAGTGCTGGAGTGGGTTGCCATTTCCTTCTCCAGGGGATCTTCCTGACCCAGGGATCGAACCCTGGGTCTCCTGCATTCCAGGCAGACGCTTTAACCTCTGAGCCATCAGGGAAGCGAGTGACTTAGCATGCATGCATGCACTGGAGAAGGGAATGGCAACCCGCTCCAGTGTTCTTACCTGGAGAATCCCAGGGACAGAGGAGGCTGGCGGGCTGCCGTCTATGGGGTCGCACAAAGTCAGACATGACTGGAGTGACTTAGCAGCAGCAGCAGTAGTGTTAGTTGTTCAGTCATGTCTGACTCTTTGCAAGTCCATGGACTGTAGCCCACCAGATCCCTCTGTTCATGAAATTCTTGGGCAAGAATACAAACATGGGTTGCCATTTCCTACTCCAGGGGATCTTCCTGACCCAGGGATTGAACCCACATCTCCTGCAATGACTGTCCACATGGGAAGCTGTCCTCAAACTGAAGCACATTGCCCACATATAAATGGCAAAGACGTTGAAACAGTTGACCACTGGGAGAGGATTCACGGTGTGTGAGGTTCTGGGGAGCTGATGTAGCATTCTGGCCCCTTCATAGTCCTTAAAATTTTGTGGCCAGCCCAGTGTTTTTCCCTTGCCCTCATTGCTGGTAGATTTCTCCTCCTCTTGCCCTTCCCGTCATTCTGCTGCAATCCACCCTGTGTCTTGGAAGGGCCTATCACTTTGTAGAATTTAGTTTAAGATTCTTTGTATTTTCTGCTATCTGATTGTTTTAAATAACTATGATGTAGCTTACTGGCCTTTTTCTCTTGTGACTTTTTGTCATGTTAAGCAGAAGTTGAAATACTTTAAACTAACTTTCAACATTAGATTAAGGTTTTTCAACCTCAGCATTTTGAATTTAATAATTTTTTGTTGTGGCAAGCTATCTGGTGTAGTTCAGCATTCCTAGCCTCTGTGCACTGGATGACATAGGATTCTCTTATCACAGCTGTGATAACTCAGTATATCTCCAGACATTACCACATGACCCCGAGGGGCCAACTCACCTTTGGTTGAGAATCTCTGAATTAGGCATATGATACATAAATGGTTTTCAATAAATGTGTCAAGTAAAAAATTATATACTTTTTGAATTATTAATGTAGTGGACAGTGCTCAGGCTTAGGAATCATTCAATAGGAAGTAACAATTCCAGTTCCCACCTTTCAAAATGCTGGGATCTAGAAAAAGTGATCTAATCTTTCTATACCTCAGTTTCCTCATCTTTAAAATATTTTAATAATATCTTTTTATAAGGATATTATGAGTGTTTTATGGCAATTTGTTTTGTTTGTTTTGAGTATAATTGCTTTACAATATAATGTTAGTTTGTGCTGTACTCCAAGGTCAATCAACTATATGTGGATATATATCCCCTCCCTCTTAGGCCTCCCTCTCACTGTTCCCTGCGCCCCCACCCCCACCCCCCCACAATCCCACCCCTCTAGGTCGTCACAGAGCCCTGAGCTGAGCTGGGTGTGCTAGACAGCAGCTTCCCACTAGCTCTCTGTTTTACACATGGAGAATCCCAGGGTCGGTGGAGCCTGGTGGGCTGACATCTATGGAGTCGCACAGAGTCGGACACAACTGAGGCAACTTAGCAGCAGCAACAGCAGTGTATATATGTCAATTCTACTCTGTCAGTTCATCCCACCTTCCACTTGCTCCACTGTGGCTGGCAAAATTTTCAAGTGCCCAGTAAAATTCTTCAGCCTAGGAAGAGTTCAGAAAATTCTTATGTTTATAATGTGTATCTCCATCTCCTTATCAGGATTTCTAGAAGTTTGCTGATAACAGTCAGGGAAGGCAAAGCAGTAAAGTAGACAGAAGCTGGGAGAGAAATACAGAGCCACAGATAAATGGACCTAGTAAAGCTACTGAGACAGTATTCCTGTGAGGTAGAGAGTCTCATTTTCAGTGGTCAGTTGTCACTGGTACTCTTCACTCCACTTACAAATAAATTTGGCTCCCTGTAATCTCATTTGTGTAGCGTTAGCACTCTGGACTTTGAATCCAGTGATCCGAGTTCAAGTCTCAGTGGGACCTAACTTTGGACTTCCCTGGTGGCTCAGATGGTAAAGTGTCTTCCTACAATGCAGGAGACCTGGATTTAATCCCTGAGCCAGGAAGATCTCCTGGAGAAGGCAGTGGCACCCCACTCAAGTATTCTTGCCTGGAAAATCTCATGGACGGAGGAGCCTGGTGGGCTAGAGTCCATGGGGTCGCAGAGTCGGACATGACTGAGCGACTTCACTTTCACTAATCTCATTTGTGATTTATGAGATATCTTTGTTCATTTGTTTTCAAACTGCAAGCTTTTTATTTTTTTTGCAAGCTTTTTAAAAAAAGTTTTATCTTTCTGTTTACATTATAATGAAAGGAACTTAATACTTGGGAGCATATCTGCTTGTGATCTCTAGTTGACACTCCAAAATGTAGGACTCTCTACTTGCAAAAATTAGGATTTCCTCATTCAAATCTTCTTGAAAGTTGCACCAAAAAGAACAATTAGTTTCATTGATCAGTGATCTTTTCTCAAAATAGATTCTCTGACTTAGGACTTTTAGGAATCTACTAGGAAAAATACACCAAATTGTCAAATCAAATGACTTATTTAGGTTTTATAAACATGATCAACTCCATCTTTTTGTACATCAGTTTTCTCATCTATGTATAGTGTTTGTATCTCAAGGCCCATCTAGCTCTAACAATATGAAATAAGAAGTGACATAGTATCATCTACAGCTTTTTAGCTGACTCAGTAACCTCTGCAGGTTCGTCTCTGAATGCTATTGCCACAGTACATCAGAAAAGAATAATTTAATGGAATTTTAGCTCTTTCTATATTGATTCATATTAAATTGATTAAGTATGAACTTCTAATGATTTTCCAGCTACTTCACAGAGTAGCATATTGGAATATTATGTATAAACGAGTCACACTGGGACATTATTTCTGTCTTACATTCTTAAAAAATCAGAATTATGTTGTTAACCCCTTCCAATATCATCCTCCAATATCCCCCTTCTTTGTTTATTTCTAACCCTTTTGAAGTAGTTATTAGTATCCTTTTGTTTCTTAGCCAGTTATCTCATTCTAAATGGGTTTAAAGTTGGCAGCCTACAATGCATACTATGCATGCCTAATCATCTCTCTGCTGCCAAACTGATCATATTGACCATATTGCCTTATCATATCAATGCCCTTATCTTTTTTTTAAAGCTTTTTAAAGCATTCAAAATGGATGATTATTTCCTCCATTGAAAGCATGTGATTCAAAGCTGGAAGGCATAGTTTAGGAAAGAGAGAAAATAATGGTGTCATAAAAGGAATCCTAAGCAGCAAGAAGTGGACATCAGTTGGTCCCTTCTCAGCCTCTCTGGTACAAGAGAAACATCTTTTGTACCATGGGAACAAGATGGTACACGGGAAACATGTTTAAATCAGGTGGTGGAGGAAACATTCACCTCTTGGGTTGGCTCTGGGGCCATGAGGGAAGACCCTTGTTTCAGTTTATACTGGATGGTGAATTGAATGTCTTGGAAAGTGGCTAAGGATATAGTGTAAGATGACATAATTAGGTATAAGTGAATATATTAACTGGAAGTTATTTAAACAAGTCATTTAAAAATCCATGCTTTAATTTCTCAACCTATAAATTTACAAAACCTATGTAATTCAATGATAACTGCTGCATCTTTTCCTTATGGGCTTATTGTTGAGGTGGAAGAGAAACACTTGAGCTAATGGACATAAATGTATTTTGTAGATTTTAAAACATCATACAATTATAGATAGTATCAGTAATACCGAGTCTTTACTGATTTATTTATTTTGAATTTATATTTACTAATTTATATTGGATTCTGTCAGCCAGGTTGTATGTATGTATGAATGTGTGTGTGTGTGTGTGTGTGTGTGTGTTTGTGTGTGTGTGTGGATTTACTACTGATGTATATTTGGTATATCATAATTTTTCAACTGTAAAAGATTTTACATCATCTTTCCTACTATTTTTGAAAAGCAAAACAAGAAATGGTGAGAAGGACTGAAAGGACAGTTTTAAAATGAATACATTAGCACTATGAAGAACTCCTTACAAGTTTTCATGTTTTCATCATTCATCTCAAGTAGGTGAAGTTTTCATCGTGGAGTGTGAGACCACAAATCACTGTTTAGGAACTACTGCTTTAGATGCTGCCTTTAAGGATGTATAAAGGTTTTTATCACTTTAGAGAGTAACATCACAAAAGATAATTTTATAAATTCAGAAAACACGGAAGCACCATTAAAATGTGACTTTAGTCATGACCTCTTGAATTCCTCATGCATTGACCTTTGAAGACAGTCCTACTGTATGATTACCATTTTAAATACTGGTTTATTTGGCCAGCTGAAGTGTGAAAATACTCAGAGAATTAATGCATAGAGTTCTGATTCTCTAGTAAGTAGTAAAAAGAGAAAATTGTGCTCAGATTCTACCTGAATCTATTTACATTTGGCTCAGCATCTGAGCTGCCCAGAAAACTGGGAGTTTTTGAAGGAACAGGACCATACCTCAGTCTTTTCTGTTTCCCACGATAACAACCCAAAGAGTGTTTTTGTTTTAGTGGGGGTTTTTTGTTGTTGTTGTTGCCATTGTTTCTTTTTCATGAAGGCACTGAAGAGTTTTTTGGAAACAAAAATAACATGTAGCATTGAGTTTAGATAAATTAGGGCTTCTCTGGTGGCTCAGATGGTAAAGAATCTGCCTTCTGTGCAGGAGACCTGGGTTGGGAAGATCCCCTGGAGAAGGGAATGGCTACGCATTCCAATATTCTTGCCTGGAGATTCCATGGACAGAGGAGCCTGGCAGGCTATATAGTCCATGGGGTCGCAAAGAGTCAGACATGGTTGAATGACTTTCACTCTCTGTCTTGGATAATTTAAAATACTACAGTAAGCTGAATGATGGCTCCAAGATATATCTTCATTCTAATCCCTGAAATATGTGACTGTTACTATATAGCAGAAGAGAATTTGTAGATGTGATTAAATTAAGGCTCTTGATATGGGGAGAGTGTCCTGGATTTTTCTGGTGGGCTCAGTGTAATCACAGGTGTTCTTATAAGAGGAAAGCAGAAGTCAGAGAAGGTCATGTGATGATAGAAGCAGTGATTGTGATGATCAGAAGACAGAGGAAGGGGCGAGGAGTCAAGGAACACAGGTGGGCACTAGAAGATGAAACAGACAAGAAAAAGGATTCTCCCCTGAAACCCCCCGGGAGGAATCAGTCCTGCCGGCACTGTGATTTTTAATGCAGTGAAAATTGTTTTTGACTTCTGACCTCCAGAACAGTAAGAGAATAAATTTGTGTTAAGTCACTGTTTGCCATAGTTTGATATTGCAGCAATAGGAAACTTGTGTAGATAGTAAGCAGTCCTTTCTGAAGGGGATGTTAGGACTGACATACATACACTAATCTATATAAAATGGACAGCTAATGAGAACCAGATATATATTGTACAGGAACTCTGCTTAATGCTCTATGGTGACCTAAATGAGGAGGGAACCCAAAATGAGGGGATATATGTGTACATACAGCTGATTTACTTTGTTGTACAGCAGAAACTAACACCAAATTGTAAAGCAACTATATCCCAATTAAAATAAAGATATTGGCTTTTTGAGTGGAAATAAAGGAGAGCCTAGACTACTTGCAAATGATGCCACTATTAATATTTAATGCTGTTGCATTCTTTTTTACACACAAAATATTAGAAAACACTCGAAAGCTGTGTTTGCAACCTAAGTGTCCATCAACAGATGAATAGACAAGGAAGATGTGATATGTATAGATATGTATACACATACACACAGAAATACTACTCAGCCATAAGAATGGCATTTTGCCATTTGCAACAACATGGATGTACTTGGGGACAGTGTGCTAAGTGAAATAAGTCATGCACAGAAAGACAAATATTATTATCAGTTGTATGTGGAATCTAAGAACATACAACAGACTAATGAATATAACAAACAAAGAAGCAGACTCGGACATGGAGAACAAACTAGTAGTTACAGTGGGGACAGGGGGGTAGGGAGGGGCAGTACAGGGTAGGGAATGAGAGGTACAAACTGTTAGGCATAAAGTAAGCTACCAGGGTACTTTTTCAACACTGGGGAATACAGCCAATATTTTATAGCTATAAGCAGAGTGTAATTTTTAAAAATTCATGAATCACTATATTGTACAACTGTAACTTATTAATTTTGTACATCAACTTCAATTTTAAAAAAAGCCAGCCTTGGCCATAGGACCATGTCTCAGAGATTAATAGAAAGGTTTGTTTTCCTGTTCACCTTCTTGGTTTATTATTCCTTTCAGTTTCTGGAGCTGGGAGCACTGTATCCAGTNTTCTTGGTTTATTATTCCTTTCAGTTTCTGGAGCTGGGAGCATTGTATCCAGTGAATGGGTTTAAATGTATAAAATATGCTTAAATGTACTAAATGAATTTATAATATACTTATAAAAGGCCTACCACATGGTTAACAGCTGTTTTTTTTATGATTGCATTTTCCTAATATGTGAGGTTTATTATCTCTTTATGTATTGATCAACTGTTTGAAATTGCTTTTCTGTGAATAACCTAATAAACTCCTAAGAAATATTAGAACTATTATTTTTTATAGTCATATTGTCCTTTAATTCAATTTTATTCCACTTTACTANTCATGATTTACTCTGGATTTTTATCATTATTCATAAATAAATTTTGTTTTGATTTTCCTTTATCAGACTGTATTTGCCTGGATTTAATATCAGGATTATATGAGTCTCATTAAATAAATTTGAATGTCTTTTTTTACTTTTTATAAAATAAAAAGTACCCATTCCATGAGAGTTTGAAAAATTCATTGTAATGCCTTGTGGGTGTATATGTATTTCACAGATTGTATGTGTAGATATAAGTGTTAAGTGAAAGTGTTAGTCACTCAGTTGTGTTTGACTCTGCAACCCCGTGGACAGTAGACTGCTAGGCTCCTCTGTCCATGGAATTCTCCAGGCAAGAACATTGGAGTGGGTTGCCATTCCCTTCTCCAGGGGATTTTCCCAACAGAATTCTTTATTGAAAGGGAAAAAGAAAGCCACAGGTGTAAGTATAGTTATAGATATATAGAGAGTTATAGAGATGATTGATTTACTTTTTACAATAGTAAGTGGCAAACTATAGTCTACTAGACAAATCTGACACTATTTTTGTAAATAGTGTTTTATTGGAATTCGGTCATGCTCAATCGCTTGTATGTTGTTTGTGTTTTCATACTATGATGGAAGTGTTGAATAATGGCAACATAGTCTGTAGGTTCAAAATGTTCCATCTTTTCGTAGAAAGTTTGTCTACTTCTGGATTGTAGAATCAGTATATTTCAATGATACTGTCTACTGAAAATTTCTATTTAGTATGGAGTCAATTTAACAATGTACATATTTTATCGACAATTTTTCATTACATCTCACTTTTCATTAAATATATAATGAATGTCTTCTAAGTGCTAGATGCTTTTCTAGACAGTGTAGTTTTAATACTGGACAAAGCAAAAGCAAAGCCTTGTCCTTGTGGACTTTATATTCTAGAGGAAATAGAGACAATTAAAATATATTCATAAATCTATACAATAGCTTCAGGTAATCAGTTCTAAGAACACAATGGAAAGGCATAAAATGATATTTGCGATAATATGTCTAGGAAAGGTCTCTGAGGAAGTTACATTTGAACAAACACATGAAATAGAAGGAGTGAATCTTTGTCTTGGGGCAGAAGGATACAGGAAGAGAAAACTTCAAGTTTAAAGGTCCTGATGTGGAAACAAACTGGTTGTATTTATTGTTGGAAGAACAGCCAGGAAATTAGTGTGGCTGGAACAGAGTGCCTGAGATACAGAATGTTAGAAGATGAAGTTAGAGAGTAATCAAGAAGCCAAGGTCAAGATTCATATTTGTCTATGTACAGTGGAATGCCATTGGTAAGTTTTGAGCAGGGTTGTAACATAGCATGGCAGCCATTAAAAAAAAAAACAAAACAACAAAAAAACTGTTTTGTCTGACCTAGAAGGCCAATACTTTGGCCACCTGATATGAAGATCTGACTCATTGGAAAAGACCCTGATGCTGGGAAAGACTGAGGGAAGGAGGAGAAGGGGATGACAGAGGATGAGATGGTTGGATGGCATCACCAACTTGATGGACATGAGTGTGAGCAAGCTCCAGGAGATAGTGAAGGACAGGGAAGCCTGGTGTGCTGGAGCCCATGGGGTCACAGAGTTGGACATGAGTTAGTGACTAAACAACAAGAGGGACTAAGGGAGCTTTATGTTTCAATGTTTTGATGAATGAATGAATGAATTTGTGGCCGTGCTGGTTTTCATTGCTGTATGCAGGCTTTCTCTAGTGCTGAGCAGGATCTACTCTTGTTATTATGCATGGGCTCCTCATTCTCGTGGCCTCTCTTCTTGCAGAGCATGGGCTCTAGAGTGTGCGTTCAGTGGCTTTGGCACATAAACTTCGTTTTTCCACGGCATGTGGAATCTTAGTTCCCAGACCATGGATTGAACCCACGTCCCTTGAATTGGCAGACAGATTCTTAACCCCTGGACTGCCAGGGAAGTCCTGAAAGTCATTTTTAAATGAACCGCCATGTGTAGAGAACATACCTTTGAGGGAAGCAATCATAGCAAGAAGATTAGGAAGTTCTTAAAATTGTCCAGATGAGAGAGGATGGTGGTTGAACTAGAGGACTAGGAATTACACAAATTTTCACTTGGGATATATCTCAAAAATAACACTTACTCAAATAAATAAAACTGTGAGGGATCAAGGATGCTGGCAACATTTTTGTCCTAAAAACACTGGCTGATTTTAATGACATTTTTGGCAGTAGTGAATACTGGGAGAAAACCAAGTTTAAGGTTGGGGTGAGGGATTATGAACTTTGTTCAAACATGTAAACTTTATGATGCTTATTTAATGTCCAAATGAATATATATGATGGGTAATAAAATAGAAAATCTGGAGTCCATGAATGCAGTCTGGGTTGTAGTCTTGAGATTCATCATTACACTGAAAGTCAACACACTAGAATAAGTTCTTATTTTGATATATCTAATTAATGGTATACTTATGTGAAACAATGTATGCTGTCTCCTTTTGTACAATTTTCACTCAACAGAAATTTTGGGTGTGAGAACAGAGGTGAGGGAAATTCCTTATTACTGATCACTATATACTTCAGAAGATTGACTCCATTTCTACTCACACCTACACAACTTCTTTTATACAAATGACCCATTAGTAAGGTTGGAACTTCTCTTGATTTTTTTTTTTTACCATTTTCTTGAAAAAGTGATACAGTTGGAAGTTTTTAATGATTAAATTTATCATCTAGCCATGACACCTTCTATAATTATTTAATAAAGATTCTTCTCCTGAAGAAGCATGGATTTACTGCTGTTACATTTAAGGTATAAGAGTTAATGTACATGTGATCAAAAATATTCCACAACCTATCTATACATATAGTAAGATTTCTTACTGATTGAGATGATATAAAAATATTAAAAGAGAAGTAACATAGACTTTGTCTTCTCTATATGGTAATTGAAGATGTTCTTCTTAACTAGTGCATATTTTGATTGAAGAAAAAAAAGAACTAAAACAAGAAAGAGAGATACTTCTGATGCTGCCCATGAAGAATTAACTGCTACAAGAAATGCAGTCTCATAGAAACAAAACAAAGAAACCCCAAACCCTGTAACATCACACCACATATATGCAGTACCTGTTTCCTGGTATTAGACAGCCATCCATCAGGAATTTATTCTTGAAAAGAAACAACTGTGATGAGCCCTATGATTATAAAGTTTATTTCCAGGAGTCATTTCAAGGGTGCAGGTGTGGGGTCCCAAATAGAACTCAGTAGTTTTGCTTAATTAGAGAGATAGGTATAGGAATTTGGGGGTACCACAACATAGCTAGCATTTGCAGAGCAGGAAAAAGGAGAAAAAGGAACTGTGTACAGAGCAAGCTCAAGAGATTTTTGGATGGACTCCTTTGGGTTGACTTTTTTTCCTTTTTGAAAACACTGGTAGAACTGAATTGCTGAACAATTAGTTTAGCATCCCATATAGCCCTTGAGTACAAAAAAAAAAAAAAAAAAGAAAAGAAAATTCAATAGAATTGACTCTCTGGAGTTGCATAGCTTACATTAAGAGTGGTTTAATTCACCATGGAAACACCTCCACTGTATTATAATCTTGTTACATGAGACAAGCTCACGAAAATCATCACTATGTATTGAGAAAAATCACTCCAGAAGAATACCTGTTATATTGTTCAATTATATTTTTGTTACCTTTAGATAATTTCTTTGAGAATTTGGAAACCATAGGGCTAGTTTTTCTCTCTTAAAATTCATATGCTGTTTCTTATCAAATAATGAGAAACATGCAATCCATTTTGACTCTCTTTTCTCCTCTCTTCTCCTCTCTTTTCAAGATGCTTGGATCAGAGGCTTTCCTTTTCTGATCTTTGGGGACCCAGAGGTCCTCAGCCTGTATCAAAAGGGCACCATGTATATGAATAATTATTCTCTGCTTCAACTCTCATTGTTCCACAGAAATTGATTTTTCACATAGGAAAAATTTTCACATAGGAAAAATTTGGATTTATGAGGGGGAAATAAAATTTTGTTTGTATTAAAACACTAGAAACCACTGACTGAAATTTAACTACAGGTTGATTAAGCACATTTTCTTAAGCATGTGGTTAAAACAGTGGTTAAAAGTTATAAAACTTGATCCAAGGTAGGAATTACATCTTCATCACTTACCCTCTGTGGCCTCTGAGAGTATAGTTAATATTTGTATAATCTGGTTTTCCATCATAAATGAGAATAATACCTGCCTCCTAAAGTTGTTGTAAGGCAGTAATGAGATTACATGCTTGGCACTCAGCAAGGATTCTGTACCTGTTTGTATAAATTTGGCCAGTGATTCTTACCATTGGCTACAGGTTAGCATCATCTAGAGAGCTTGAAAAAATGTATTGCCTGTCTCCACTCCTTCAGAAATTATTTTGTAATTGATCTGGGGTGCAGGCTGGAGAATAGGAGTCTTAAAACTCTCCAGGTGAGCAAAGTTTAAGAACAACTAAATTAGGCATGTATGGATGTGAGAGCTGGACCATAAAGAAGGCTGAGCACTAAAGAATTGATGCTTTTGAACTGTGGTGTTGAAGACTCTTGAGAGTCCTTGGACTGCAAGGAGATCAAATCAGTCCATTCTAAAGGAAATCAGTCCTGAATATCCATTGGAAGGACTGATGCTGAAGATGAAGCCCTAGTACTTTGGCCACCTGATGCAAACAGCCAATTCATTAGAAAAGACCCTGATGCTGGGAGAGGTTGAAGGCAGGAGGAGAAGGTAATGACAGAGGATTAGATGGTTGGATGGCATCTCCGACTCCATGGATATGAGTTTGAGCAAGCTCTGGGAGTTGGTGAAAGACAGGGAAGCCTAATGTGTTGCAGTCCATAGTGTCGCAAAGAATGGGACATGACCGAGAGACTGAACAGCAAGAAATTAGGCACACTGTAAATTAGGTACTCTGGGTCCTGAGTCACTTCAGTCGTGTCCAGCTCTGTGCGATCCCATGGACTGTAGCCCACCGGGCTCTTCTTTCTGTGGGATTCTCCTGGCAACAATACTGGAGTGGGTTACCATTTCCGCCTCCAGGGGACCTTCCCCGCTCAGGGATTGAACCTGTTTCTTATATCTCCTGCACTGGCAAGCAGGTTCTTTACCATCAGCACTTTGGGTTGTCATTTCCTACTCCAGGGAATCTTCCCCGCCCAGAGATGGAACTGAGTCTCATTATGTCTCCTGCCTTGTAGGCAGGTTCTTTACCACTACCGCGCAGCTACTCACTAGAGTAGGTAGTACCTCTGGACCCTGGAGGGTCTATAGGTTAAAAAAGAGATTAAGGATAGGATGTGGCTTACAGAGTTGAAGTAAAACAGTAGAGCGCCACCTACACTATTCCAGGTTACTACCTCCTCTACGACACCTACTCCAGCTGATCCACGTACGTGAGCTTATTGACTATCTCTTCGAGGATGTCAGCTCTGAGGTATTTTTTAAAATATTTATCACTGAATTTCAGCATTCAAGTTTCCAAACTTGAGAGAAAGATAGAATAGTTGGTTGAATTGGCTGGGGCCATTTGCTCTCTCTTTAGCTAGGAAAAAGTAGGATACTTTGATTGATAGACTAAAAAATCACAAAGCACAGTGAAAGCAAGGCAATTCTGTAAAAAGAACTAGAAATGCTTTTACAAGAAGCAAATGAGAATGGATACCAGGCAATCACAATAAGTCAGCCAATCAATCAGTACACACGCACAAACACACAGTGTTATCACTGACATAACAACCTTCCTTCTTTTGTTAGAGCTTTAAATTCTATAACTGTACATTAGCATTTTATTGGTTACTGGTTCACAGCTCTTGGGAATAGTCCAGGTAGAATCTAAGAAATGGTCTTGCATTATAAATAAGTGCTAATAAATACAGCAGTGAATGTCACGAGGGTGGCTGTCCAGGACCTTAGTAACTGCATAGATTCTCTGTTCTGGTTGCTGCTCTTCTCAGAGCATAAATGATAGATAATCTGAATTATAATCCCTGTTTATATGGCGACTGACTTTGAACATCCAAGATTCACTTCTGGTGTAATCTATGTCCTGAGGCATTAATATAGTATGATATTAGTGTGATGCTTTAGGGATCTTGAAAGGGTAGCATTTTGTTAAGGGAGGATACACAAACTGTAACAAGTGAGCAGTAGCTCACTCCCCAGTAGCTCAGCAGTTAAGAATCCCCCTGCATTGCAGGAGCCACAGAAGACACGGGTTCAGTTTCTGTCAGGAAGGCTCCCTGCAGCAGAAAATGGCAACCCACTCCAGTATTCTCGCCTGGAGAATCCCATGGACAGAGGAGCCTGGTGGGCTACAGTCCACAGGGTCGCAGAGGGTTGGACACGACTGAAGCGGCTGACCACACACAGCACAGCAGATGAACCAAGGCATCTAACCATGATGGAAACGTCTTAACAGCAGATCTGCAGGGACAAATGTTTGTTAAAGAAATAACAGTGGCCTGATTTATCCATATATATATATCTATAATGGGGTATACTTGAAATAACTTTTCAAATTCTTAAAAAATAAGAACACAATGGTGGCCACTGTTTATGAGGCCTAGATAAAGAGCAAAGTCACAATGCTGTTAGAGATAAAAGTAAAATGAAAGCTAGAAGGAATGCTACATGTCTGAAAAAAAAGGTTTCCTGATCTTGGGATTATTTAATCAAAAGAAGTAAAGCTGACAAAGTCAAAATCTGACTGTGAAGTCAGTTTGGGAATATCCCTTATATGTATCATGCCGTGGTTACCTAAAAGAAACAGAAACACTTTGGTGACAATGCAGGTAGTAGTTAAGCCAGGTAGTATCTCCATCTTTCATACCACATGGTAATTTAGCATTTTTAATTACCAACATGCAGGATACTCTTTTAGTAATAAGGAAAATATTTGCTGTTTTACATGAGAATAAATTAAATAGTCCCAGTTTTAAAACCATAGCTATTATTTCACATCCGTTCTTTTAAAAGATAAAAATCCTGTAGATTAGAAGCAATTTAAATAGGTATGATATATATTCAGAATAATAACAGAGGATAATGAGTCATGTTTGGAATACTGGCACTTTGTGTATGTGTATGCAGCAGTGATTCAAGATAAGAGACCAGAAAACATGAGGTAGGGAGGATTTCTGGTTTGGAAAAAATGAGTTCTGAGTCAAATTTGGAGTCAAATGTGTTGTTCAAGCTGTACACGAGCATAGCACACAGCACTGTGTAACACACCTGGAATAGATGTCATCAAACATGAAGGACACTTCCCCCCCCCCAAAAAAAAATGAAGCCCGTTGGAATTTTCAGTATAAAACGTTGTTTACTCCCTTCTCCCATCCTCAGAGTTTCACCCTCTTGTTATGAGTATTTAAGTACATACATTAGCTTCCTGAACTTCTCTTTAGTTTTGAATTGTGGGTGTTTGTGTATTTTTCCATAAACGTAAACAATTTATTTGTATTCTAATTAGAATGACATTCAACCTCTATATTTTGGAAGATTTTACTTTCCATAATATATTTTTGAATCTAAACAAAAGCTGTTTGAGTGCTGACACCAAAATACCCAATATTGTGTTAAGTAGAGGGAAACAATGAGAATGGAAAACGAAAAATGCAGTCTCCACTGTTCTGGGCTCATGATAACAACACAGTTCAGCTACCATGTAAAGGATACTGCAACAAGCCTGCTGTTGAACAGGAAAGGGTGCATAGAAAATATGGGCTTTCTCTAGATCAAGGGCAAGCAAACTTTCTCTGTAAAGGGTCTTTTGGTCACAGCTAAGCGACTGACTCTGCTATTGTAGCATGCAGACAACCACCAACAATACAAAGCGGGAGGGGCATAGCTATGATCTAGTAAATCTTTGTTGACAAAACTGGGGTTGGGAGGTAGTTTGTTTCTTTGGTCATACTTTGTTGACTCTTTCATTTTTGTTGTTTTATTTTGTTTTTTATTAATTTTTATTGGAGTATAGTTGCTTTATAATATTTTCAGTTTCTGCTGTACAGCAAAGTGATTCAGCTATATATACACAAATATCCCCTCTATTTTTGGATTTCCTTCACATTTATGTCACTGGAGAACACTGAGTTCCCTAAGCTAAACAGCAGGCTCTTGTTAGTTATCTATTTTATACGTAATATCAAGAGTTTTCTGACTCATGATCTGGGTCTTGAAGAATCATATGAAATTAACAGCTGGGAGAATATAAATATGGTGTCAGGTAAAGGAAACAGAACAGTCAAAGCACAAAGCGGTGTGATATGTTCTGGGAATGGCAAACAACTTTCGAGTGTCCACTCCTGTGTTATATGTTATATAGGTGGAGAAGAAATTGATACATTGCCCTATTTAATAAGTTCAACAATTGTGTATTCTTAGTGATGAGACAGAAGTTTATTTTTAAGTTTAGAAACCACAATTCAAAGATTCAAATACAGGCTTAACTTCAGAATCCTGCTATTTGCACTATGCTGCTGCTAAGTCGCTTCAGTCGTGTCCGACTCTGTGCGACCCCAGAGACGGCAGCCCTCCAGGCTCCCCCATCCCTGGGATTCTCCAGGCAAGAACACTATAGCTTGCTTCTTTTAGTCTGAGGGAATATATACTTGTTAAGTACTAAGTACTTAGTAATTACAGGTTCCACCTTTGATATGGGAATTACATTTAGTGGCTCTGAAAGTAATTAGTATGTATGGTGAGCTCTACCAGCTTAGAATGTTGAGGAATACAAAATGAATTTACCTGTAATTGCATGGTTAGTACCATGTAATTAATCTGCCTTGAAACACCAGTTAATTATGAATTAAAGCTTGCCAAACAGACTGAATTTGAACTAGATTCACTTTTTAATTTCCTTTTGCTCAACATTGTAGGTAAGATTCCACTTTAGTTCACTCATCATTGGTTTCAAGTAGAAATGAATCTGTTTCATTTAACACTTTCCTGTTGTATGCCACTCAAACAAATGTTCTTATTGGTCTCAATTACAAGAGAAACTGTGAAACACCTTCTGTGCTCCTTCTGTCAACAGAAATTTAAAATGCTATCAATGATTTTTTTTCTGTTTCATTGGAAAAATCAGTGACATTGTATTAGGGCTAAAAAGATGGGAAAAATTTTCAGTCCCTGTATTAAAAATGCGAAAGAATACATGTATCCCAGTGTTCATTGCAGTTTTGTTTACAATAGCCAAGACATGGAAGCAGCCTAAATGTTCACTGATAGATGAATGGATAAAGAAGATATGGTACACATATACAATGGGATATTATTTACGCATTAAAAAGAATGAAATAATGCCATCTGCAGCAACATGAATGGACCTGGAGATTAGCATACTAAGTGAAGTCAGACAAAGACAGATATCATATGATCTCACTTATATGTGGAATTTTGGAAAAAAAAACATAAAAATGAAATTGCTACAAAACACAGACAGACTCACAGACTTAGAGGACAGACTTACGGCTACTAGGGGGAAGGATGAAGGGGAGGAATAAATTGGGAGTTTGAGATTGACATGTACACACTACTATATTTAAAATGGATGACCAATGATGACCTACTGTATAACACAGGGAACACTGCTTAATATTTTGTAATAACCTAAATGAGAAAAAAGTTTGAAAAAAGAATAGTTACATGTATGTGTATAACTTAATCACTTTGCTCTATATCTGAACGAACACAATATTGTTTATAAACTATAATATAAAATAAAAATAAATAGGCAAAAGCACTATTATCAGGAGTTTTGAAATTCCAGGTATCATAAAGTAAAAGTAGGACCAAGGAGTGACTTCTAAATATTTGTCATTCACGTGTCTGATATGTTTCATAAGATCATTTATCTACATCCAAGTGAAATCTGGAGCCTGGTTATACTTCATTAGATCCATTTACTATAATGATAACATCTTAATATAAATTTTTCTCATATGAGTTCTCAAGAAGAGAGTTAATCCCTTTTCAGAAGAAAGATGAAAAATAAAAAAGTAATTAATAGACTCCATGGTTTCCAGTCTTGTGATCATTAAAAATATATGTATTTTTCTGTGCTATTAAATCACCTCTAATTAGTCTGAATGTTAAAGAAATATATTCCTTACCATTAATCTTTCCATCATGTAAAAGACTCCTCTTCATACAGAATGATAGAGCTAGAAATGACTTAGAAGATTGGTTCATTCTACACCGTCATTTTGCAGAGAGGGAAATTGAAACCAATAGGAAGGGAGTGGACATAACAAATTAATAGTGGAGCCTAAATGATGGAGTCCTATCTTAATGGTCTTTACACTTTAACACATTTCTTTGCTTCTTTTTTATATGTATTTCTCTAGCATGCAATTAAATCATAGCGTATTGAATGCTTTTCTTAATTTTATAATTTATTTTTACCAAATTAGTCTACTTTAATTTAATCTTAACAGTATTTGATGTTCTTTCTTCTGCCCCTCACCCTGCCCTCACCAAAGATAGCACTTTTCCATCTTTAGAAAGGAGATACCATATCCTTGCTAAGTCATTACTTTGTATCATCAAATTAGATATGAGATGGACTTTGCAGGTTAGGAGGCAACAGTTAGAACTGGATATGGAACAACGGACTGGTTCCAAATAGGAAAAGGAGTACGTCAAGGCTGTATATTGTTACCCTGCTTATTTAACTTATATGCAGGGTACATCATGAGAAATGCTGGGCTGTAAGAAGCACAAGCTGGAATCAAGATTGCTGGGAGAAATATCAATAACCTGAGATATGCAGATGACACCACCCTTATGGCAGAAAGTGAAGAGGAACTAAAAAGCCTCTTGATGAAAGTGAAAGAGGAGAGTGAAAAAGTTGGCTTAAAGCTCAACATTCAGAAAATGAAGATCATGGCATCTGGTCCCATCACTTCATGGGAAATAGATGGGGAAACAGTGGAAACAGTGGCAGACTTTATTTTCTTGGGCTCCAAAATCACTGCAGATGGTGACTGTAGCCAAGAAATTAAACAACGCTTACTCTAGAAGGAAAGTTATGACCAACCTAGATAGCATATTGAAAAGCAGAGACATTACTTTGCCAACAAAGGTCCGTCTAGTCAAGGCTATGGTTTTTCTAGTGCTCATGTATGGATGTGAGAGTTGGACTGTGAAGAAAGCTGAGCACCGAAGAATTGATGCTTTTGAACTGTGGTGTTGAAGACTCTTGAGAGTCCCTTGAACTGCAAGGAGGTCCAACCAGTCCATTCTGAAGGAGATAAGCCCTGGGATTTCTTTGGAAGGAATGATGCTAAAGCTGAAACTCCAGTACTTTGGCCACCTCATGTGAAGAGTTGACTCATTGGGAAAGACTCTGATGCTGGGAGGAATTGGGGGCAGGAGGAGAAGGGGATGACAGAGGATGAGATGGCTGGATGACATCATTGACTCAGTGGACATGAGTCTGAGTGAACTCCGGGAGTTGGTGATGGACAGGGAAGCCTGGCATGCTGCGATTCATGAGGTTGCAAAGAGTTGGACATGACTGAGCAACTGAACTGAACTTACATGTATAGCATTAATATTTTGACATTGATAAAATAGTTCATGTCTAGTTTATGTCTTTGAAAATTGAGTCTACAGCCTAAATCAAATACAGATAATGATCTTTTGTCCTTTGCCTACTCAGCAACCTCCAGTTGGCTACATAAATGAATCTAATACTTACAACATTCATAAGGCGGTCTGACCTTTCTTTCTAGTTTTTTCATCCTCTACCTCTCTTCCCCTGAACATCTACTTACTTTTCTGTTTCTAGCTTTGTTCAAGGTGATTTTCCCATTTACCTTATTCTTCTTAATCGCTTCTCTACACATTTTGCCTTGCTCAAAAATGAAGCTTGTCTGATCAATCACCTATGATCTCTCTTAGCTCTTTGCTCCTTCAAAACCAAAGCTATAAATTATACAGAATTTGCTCAATTTGATATTAATCCTGAGATTCACCTTATAACAGCTATTGCTGATTAGGTTTTTGAGTCATGTAGATCTGGGGTCATCACAGGGGACGTGACAAGAACGTTTGTTCCCTCACTATGTTGTACTTGTTTGGTGCTAACTCATAGAGGAACACTTCTATGAGATGTGTGTGTGAGTGTGTGTGTGTGTGTGTGTGTGTTTGGTGCTAACTCATAGAGGAACACTTCTATGAGATGTGTGTGTGTGTGTGTGTGTGTGTGTGTGTGTGTGTGTGTGTGTGGTGCTAACTCATAGAGGAACACTTCTATGAGATGTGTGTGTGTGTGTGTGAGTGTGTGTGTGTGTGTGTGTGTGTGTGGTGCTAACTCATAGAGGAACACTTCTATGAGATGTGTGTGTGTGTGTGTGAGTGTGTGTGTGTGTGTGTGTGTGTGTGGTGCTAACTCATAGAGGAACACTTCTATGAGATGTGTGTGTGTGTGTGTGAGTGTGTGTGTGTGTGTGTGTGTGTGTGGTGCTAACTCATAGAGGAACACTTCTATGAGATGTGTGTGTGTGTGTGTGAGTGTGTGTGTGTGTGTGTGTGTGTGTGGTGCTAACTCATAGAGGAACACTTCTATGAGATGTGTGTGTGTGTGTGTGAGTGTGTGTGTGTGTGTGTGTGTGTGTGGTGCTAACTCATAGAGGAACACTTCTATGAGATGTGTGTGTGTGTGTGTGAGTGTGTGTGTGTGTGTGTGTGTGTGTGGTGCTAACTCATAGAGGAACACTTCTATGAGATGTGTGTGTGTGTGTGTGAGTGTGTGTGTGTGTGTGTGTGTGTGTGGTGCTAACTCATAGAGGAACACTTCTATGAGATGTGTGTGTGTGTGTGTGAGTGTGTGTGTGTGTGTGTGTGTGTGTGGTGCTAACTCATAGAGGAACACTTCTATGAGATGTGTGTGTGTGTGTGTGAGTGTGTGTGTGTGTGTGTGTGTGTGTGGTGCTAACTCATAGAGGAACACTTCTATGAGGTGTGTGTGTGTGTGTGTGTGTGTTTGGTGCTAACTCATAGAGGAACACTTCTATGAGGTGTGTGTGTGTGTGTGTGTGTGTGTGTGTGTGTGTGTTTTAAGCCAGAAGGAAAAACACCAATACAGTATACTAACACATATATATGGAATTTAGAAAGTTGGTAGTGATAACCCTGTATGCGAGACAGCAAAAGAGACACAGATGTGTAGAACAGTGTTTTGGACTCTGTGGGAGAGGGAGAGGGTGGGATGATTTGGGAGAATGGCATTGAAACATGTATAATATCATATAAGAAACGAATTGCCAGTCTAGGTTCGATGCAGGATACAGGATGCTTGGGGCTGGTGNTTTTTATGTGGGTCATTTTTAAAGACTTTTTTGAATTTGTTACAATATTGCTTCTGTTTTTTATGGGTTTTTGTTTGTTTTTTGGCCATAACACATGTGGGGTCTTAGCTCCTCAATCAGGAATTGACCCATACCCCTACGTTGGAAGGCAAATATTACCCACCGGACCACCAGAGAAGTCCCCAGAAAAGTGTTTAGAATTGTTAATATTAGAATATAATATCAATACTCCAAATATTACAGTGTATTATATCCAGTCTCTTTTCTATTTCATTCCCTCCATATACACATCCAGAACAAATCAAATCACAAGAAGAACAAAAGAAAGAAGGGGTGTTCTGTAATATTTTTTTTCTTCCAGGATTATATTCAGTAGGACAGCTGGTGCTTGGACTAGATTCCTTAAAACTGTTAATAGAGAGTTGGAAATACCTGGAAGATTTGTCCATTTCTCTATAGAGAGTCTTTACCAGTAATTGACCAGTATGGTGACATGTGCTAAGTTGCTTCAGTCATGTCCAACTATTTGCAACCCAATGGACTGGAGCCCATGAGGCTCGTCTGTCTGTGGGATTCTCCAGGAAAGAATGCTGGAGTGGATTGCCTTTTCCTCCTCCAGGGGACCTTCCTGACCTAGGGATCGGGCCCACGACTCTTCTACCTCCTGCATTGGCAGGCAGGTTCTTTGCCACTAGTGCCACCTGAGGAACTGTGTAAGGTGATAAGAAGTTGAATTAGATAATTCTGTGACAGTATGTGGTCCAGAACCCTATTGGCCTCTTATAGGATTAGGTTGCATCTGTATTCCCAGGGGTGCGTTTTGATACGGCTCTCTTGCTGAACATCTGTTTCACCACCATAGATCCCCTACTTTATTAAAGAGAATATATCCTTTGTCTCACTGTCTGCTTTGGGGAAACTAGCCTGAAGTGTTAAAATTCCCTTCCTAATTTCTGACCCCCAAAATATACTTCCTAGACATTTCTAGGCATTCCAGTCTTCTCAGTAATAACGTTCCTATAATATTTAAGCCCCTGTATATATTTGTAATGTCCAAAGTCTGAGTCACATTTAGCCAGACTGGGCCAGCAGTTATTGCCCATGGGAAAGGCTGGGAATTCATTGAATGTGAAATTTCTTTGGAGTGAATTAATAGGAATAAAGTGCATTGTGGAAATTCCTTCCTTTGCCTATGAGGCAGGAAGTGAACACAGGGAAAAGCGTAGCCAGAGAACTCTTTGAAGAGATTAGTTGCTTAACTAAACTGTTGTTTAGTTGCTCACTCATGTCCAACTCTTTCTGACCCCATGGACTGCAGCATGCCAAGCTTCCCTGTCCTTTGGTATATCCTAGAGTTTTCTCAGACTCATGTCTATTGAGTCAGTGATGCCTTTCAACCATCTCATCTTCTGTTGCCCCCTTCTCCTCTAGCCCTCAAGCTTACTCAGATCAGGGTCTTTTCCAGTGTGTTGACTCTTCACATCAGGTGGCCAAAGTATTGCAACTTCAGGTTCAGTCCTTCCAATGAGTATTCTGGGTTGATTTCCTTTAGGATTGACTGGTTTGATCTTGCAGTCCAAGGGACTCTCAAGAATCTTCTCTAGCACCACAGTTAGCAAACATCAATTCTTTGGTGCTCAACCTTCTTTATGGTCCAACTCTCACATCCATACATGACTACTGGAAAAACCATAGTTTTATTATATGGACGTTTATGGCAAAGTAATGTCTCTGCTTTTTAATATGCTGTCTAGGTTGGTCATAGTTTTTCTTCCAAGGAGCAAGCATCTCTTAATTTCATGGCTGTAGTCACCATCTGCAGTGATTTTGGAGCCCAAGAAAATAAAGTCTGTCACTGTTTTCATTGTTTCCTTACCTATTTGCCATGATGAGACTGGATGCCATGATATTAGTTTTTTGAATGTTGAGTTTTAAGCCAGTCATTTCACTTTCATCAGGAGGCTCTTTAGTTCCTGTTCGCTTTCTGCCATAAATGTGGTATTATCTGCATATCTTTGGTTGCTGGTATTTCTCCCGGCAAACTTGATTCCAGCTTGTGATTCATCCAGCCCAGCATTTTGCATTATGTATTCTGCATATAAGTTAAATAAGCAGGGTTACAATATACAACCTTGATGTACTCCTTTCCCCATTTTAGACCAATCTGTTGTTCCATATCCAATTCTAACTGTTGCTTCTTGACATGCATGCAAGTTTCCCAGGAGGCAGGACAGGTGGTCTGGTATTCCCATTTCTTTAAGTATTTTCCATAGCGTGTTATGATCCACGTAGTCAAAGACTTTAGCATAGTCAATGGCACAGAAGTAGATGTTTTTTTCAGAATTCTCGTGCTTTTTCTATAATCCAGTGTGTGTTGCAGAGAAGAGCAAATGGCTTTTCATGGGAGAAGACATCTTACTCTAATGAGGGAAGTTTCTTGAATTACAGAAACTCAAAAACTGCACAGGGTTGGTCCCTGAACACAGATTGATAGAGTTTGAGGTGAATGTAGATTTGGGGAGGTGCTTGTTCGGGCCTGACCCTGGGGAAGTCAGGAAGAGTGAGGTTCTCTGGAACTCGTCTCCTGTACTAGGACAGAAGTCTGAAGTGGAACCAGCCACACTCACACTGCTGTTCAAGGTCAGGGTAATGGATGTTCCCGTTGGCAAAGTGGGCGTTGCAGAAGGTAGCTGATTTGAATTACCTGGTAAGGATCACACAGGACGGCCGCTGGCTGTGTTCACTGAGAGGCACAATTGAGGGGCAGCAGCGGAGGGGAAGTTGTAAGAAATGTGTGAGGAATTTCAATTACTTGCATCAGGAAATAGTTCCAAGAGCATGTCGCTCAGTGGGAAGGTCCCAGAGGAAGGCTCCAGAAGTGATTTGTAAGGCATGACAGAAGGCATTTAACAGCCAAGACAGACCTTTAAATGGCGTTGACGTGTATACACCACCATGTGTAAAATAGCTAGTTGGGAGATTGCCGTATAGCACAAGGAGCCCAGCTCAGTGCTCTGCGATGACCTAGATGGGTGGAATGGGGGAGGCAGGCTCTAGAGGGAGGGGATATGTGTATATACAGCTGATTCAAGATGTTATACAGCAGAAACTAACACAGCATTGTAAAGCAATTAACCTCCAGTTTTTTAAAAAAGGACTTGCTAATTAAAGAAAATGTTGCTAAAAAAATCAGACTTTCCCTTTAACCCTCTTTCCCTGCCCTGGAATTCAAGAGTTGTAAAACAGAAAGAAGTTGGAGAAAGGAAAGAGAAAGAATGACCGTACCCTCCTATCTCACTGTTGGTCAAGTGTGAGTTTGTGAGACAAAAAAAAGCTTTGAATTAAAGGAAAGAGTAAAAATAACCTTATTTTAATCATTTTAAATGCAAGTTATAATACCTGAAAATTATGAGATTTCTGTCACTAGAAAGCTAACAACTGTTTCCAAGTAGTTGTCCAGAAGAGAGAAAAGAATATCTGACAGAATACATTTGAAGACAGAGGTAGAAAAATACTAATGATGTTATTTGATCATATGCTATCATGTTGTGCAAGCTATTTACAATTCCTGATATTAATTGCCTTTACCAAAGTACCTAGGACAAAAGAAAAAAAAATGATACTCTATTTTTTGCTCTCAGAGACCATGTCATGTAAAAGTAGAAAAAATGATTACCTTGAAAAAGGGCATGTTTTTCAAACTGTTTATTTTGTATTGGGGTATAGCCAATTAACAATGTTGTGACAGTTACAGGTGAACAGCAAAGGGACCTACATGTATCCATTCTCCCACAAACTCCCCTCCTATCCAGGCTGCTACATAGTATTGAGCAGAGTTCCATATGCTATACAGTAGGTTCTTGTTGGTTATCCATTTTAAATATAGCAGTGTGTACCTGTCCATCCCAAACTATTTTGGAAAAGGGCAGTTTTAAAATTATAAGACACCAGTGTTAAAGATAGTGGAGAGATATTAGAATCCTAGTTCTTTCACAGGGTCCTTAAGTTACCTTCTAACTTCTTCCAGATGAAGAATTTTTATGAGAGAGAAATGAGTCAAGCTACAGTTATTTGCTTTTTTGTTTTATTTACTCTAAGTTGTAAAACATCCAAAATGTATAATGTATCTTTCACAGAGCACGTCCTCTACAAGTACCAGTTGGGTTGGGTTGAGTTGAGTAGCCCGCACAGTGGCTGAGATTTGAAGTTTGGTATCAAAGGTGCTTCTTCATCATCTACTGGTATAACTGCTATTATGGAATTATGGCTTTGAGGTTGAACTAAAAGCTTTGTTCTAAACATTTGCAGATGTTGCAACAGAGTATGGACGTAGACACAGATAGACAAACCACTGTCGATGCAAACAACAGAATAGATCTAATGTTATAAAATTTGTTCTTTTTCCATAAAAACTGCCATAAATGCTGCTATGCACTGCCATATTAGATGTATAAGTCAGAAACAACCACAGTCCAAAGGTGAATAGACGCAAGTGCTAATAATTTTTATGTATGCATCTGTAACTCTATCCAGTAATAAAGATGAAAACTTAGAGCTAATTTGCACTTGCAATGGGGATGATGAAAGCAAGAATACGCATACTAACCAACAATACTCAGACCCCAATCTTGAGTCCTCAGGAGGTTGTGGCTTGCAGTCAGTATGCTCAAGGCTGTGAAGGTGGCTTCCCTTACCTCATCGCAGGGAAGTATGCCCAGGACTTTGGGCTGGTGGAAGAGGACTGCTTCCCCACACAGGCACGGATTCGCCATGCAATCTGAAAGAGGGCTGCTTCCGGTACTGTTCTTCCAAGTACCACTACGTGGGCGGTTTCTACAGCGGCTGCAATGAAGCCCTGATGCAGCTTGAGCTGGTCCATCAGGGACCCATGGCTGTTGCCTTTGAAGTCTACAACGACTTCCTCCACTACTGCCAGGGCGTCTACCACCACACGGGGCTGCGAGACCCTTTCAACCCCTTCGAGCTGACCAGTCACGCTGTGCTGCTGGTGGGCTACGGCACTGACGCGGCCTCTGGACTGGATTACTGGATTGTTAAAGACAGCTGGGGCACGAACTGGGGTGAGGACGGTTACTTCCGCATCCGCAGAGGCACCACCGAGTGTGCGATTGAAAGCATAGCGCTGGCGGCCACCCCGATTCCTAAATTGTAGGGTTTCATGCTGACTACCGTCAGCCATGGAGAAGGAAATGGCAACCCACTCC
The DNA here is from genome assembly GCA_006410935.1 of Redunca redunca. Taxonomy (NCBI): domain Eukaryota; kingdom Metazoa; phylum Chordata; class Mammalia; order Artiodactyla; family Bovidae; genus Redunca; species Redunca redunca. Next base: position 190,457 of record SJYQ01002078.1, read on the forward strand.
AGTATTCTTGCCTGGAGAATCCCATGGACGGAGGAGCTTGGTGGACTACAGTCCACGGGGTCTCAAAGAGTCGGACACACCTGAGCAACTTTCACGACTTTCACTCATGGGTGAGTGTCATGCCAGGACGTCACATGCATTATCTCCCTGGGTCTTCAAGGCATGGATGTAGTAAGCCAAGGCAGTGATCAGACAGGGGTCACTTGTTGCTACTTCCTTGATTCCCGTTCAGCACTTTCCAGTTTGCTGTGTTTTTACCACTCACCTGTTTCATGAACTGGACCTAGTTCTACAGTTTTCTGTTAAAAATGTGGCTCCTTTGGCCATTTTCTTTTTCACCCAGGAGGGCGTTAATTGAGAGAAACTTTGCCCTGCATCCAGCGGCTGTGCCAGTCTTCCTCACTAACATGCAGAAACATAGAGCTTTGTCCCTGCCCAGAAGACATCAGGGTCACACCCATGTGACTGCATGAGACATTGTTCTCATATCGTAAATAACCTGTCACAAATCTCAATGTTCTCTCTTCTCTTCCATGTAGAGATACAGCCGCAGGGATGTTCTTTTCTTTCTCATCATTCTTTATATCTCTTGGGAATTCCCTGTGGGTGTGAACACATGTGTGTACATACACACACTCCCTGTGGATTTGCAAACACATGTGCGTACACACACATACTTTTCCTATTCTCTCAGTAATGCTTACTTCTCTTCATCCTAAGTATTGTTCTGGTGATTCATCCTGTAATCAATTCTAAAATAGTTGCAATGATATCTTTGCCAGTCTTTTAAAACATTGATTATTCTTTCCTTTTAGAATAAAAGAATTGAATTGTTTGTTTTGTGAAAGGTCAGATGCATAGGTTTTCAATATTATCAATTCTTTTTCATTCAGCCTTTCATTCTGCAAATATCTACTGTATATATACCAGTGGTTAGTCAAGGGGACATACAATTGAACAGGTAAACTACAGTTCTTGCCAATAGGGAGCTTATTTTTTGGTAGATAAGAAAGATTTTGGAATTCACCAGGCAAGAATACTAGAGTGGGTGCCATTTCTTTCTCCAGGGGATCTTCCAGACCCAGAGATCAAACCTAGGTCTCCTGCATTGCAGACAGATTCTTTACCATCTGAGCCACCACGGAAACCCTTTAAATAAGTAATTGTATCAAAATTTAGTTAGTTTATAAAGATAAGACCCCAAAGTTTCTTTTTATTTAAGGCACCAGTCACTATTAATAAATGTCATAAAATAGCTAAATAAGACATATGAACAAATGCTCCTTACTGTTTTGCCTAGAATGAGCTAGATGGTTCCTTTTTGATAGATTTTAGCTTCAATATCAAATTTTCAGGGAAGATCTTCCCTATAAAATAATACTATTACCTAATATTTTATTCCTCTACTGCATTTTACTTATCTACATAGCTTTCTTATTTATTTAGTTAGTTATTATATGTAGTTCTCTCCTAGTTTGGGCTACTGTATTCCCAGAGCATAGGTCAGTAATAGGCAAATGATAATTGTTTAACTAATATTTGTAGATTAATTGAATAATAATTATATATAAATGTGTCTCTGAATATAAATGAGTAATTATTTTTTATTTAGCATGACTGGTTCAGCAATACAGCTTTCATAAACTTGATAAAATATAGCTACACTTGATTCAAGGTTATAGGCCACCTCTGTTTTTTGCCTGCTGAGCACCCATTCTGTCTTCTTTTGGTACTATCACCATATTTTTCCTTGCATAATAGCATGTTCAAAATCTCACATTAGTTATTTTCGTTAGGTCTGGCTTACCCAGACTCTAATGATATGAGCACTTGACCCAGATGTGGCCTGTCAGAATTTGAGGCTTTGGTTGAAACTCTTAAGAAAGTGAAAGTCTTCTTTCCACCTAAGTTAGATCGATTAAAACAGAGCTTCTGTGCGTCACCATGTGAGGGGAACCAGCCTGAGAATGTGAAGCCAACTTGCAGGAAAGCAGAAGTACAATAAATTTCCTGATACAAGCATTTTAACACCTGGATTCAGCCCCAAAGTCTCTGGCATCCTTCTATAGTAGACTGCAGGAGTTGGAAGAAACCATTGTATCACTAATGGGAATCTACACTTGCCAGACTTTCCTCCTTTGAAAATACTGCTTAAGGAGAACTCCTGCAAGGGGGCCTCCCTGGTGGTCCAGTGACTGACTCCAAGCTCCCAGTGCAGGCAGCCCAGGTTCGATCCCTGGTCAGGGAACTACATCCCACATGCCGCAACTCAGAGTTTGCATGCTACAACTAAAGATGCCGTATGCCACAAGGAAGATCAAAGATCCCGAGTGCCACAACTAGCTAAGTAAATAAATGAATATTAAAGAGAAATTATTGCTTATAAAGGACTCCCGAGACTTCCCTGTTGGTCCAGTGGTTAAGACTTCACCTTCCAATACGGGATGTGTAGGTTTGATCCCTGGTCAGAGAGCTCAGATACCACATGCCTCCCGACCAAAATGCCAGAACATAAAACAGAAGCCACTTTGCAACAAATTCAATAAAGACTTTAAAAATGGTCCACGTAAAAGAATCTTTAAGAACTAAAGACCACCCATTTATTTAAAAAAGAAAAGAAAAAACTCCTGCATGTATCAATTCATCTGATTTACAAACTTTTGAGGCAGGTATTAACTTCCTCCTTTAATAGAAGAAACTGGGTTTTATGGAGTTTCTCTAATTTTTAAGGCTATATATTACAGTGTAGTTAATGCTATGTCTGTTTTCTTGACTTCCTCCTTCTGGAAGCATAAGCTAAGCAAAATGTCGATATCCAGATCAGGGATTCTTAGCATGATCCTTGTTTTAGTTTGTTACCCACAACACATACCTGATGAATGATGTTGATGCAGTTTTTCTAGGATGCCATTATAAAAACATCACATTTTATTTTAATATGCAGATATTTCAAGGCAGTAGGAATGGTGAAGTCACAAATTTTCCCAGCCTAGAGGATATTTTTTTGTTAGTTATAAGTCAATCAGTATAAAATATTAGTTGATACTCCAGGATTTATTCCTCTTCTAAATTACATGATTTTAAGAATATGTCGTACAGCTAGAAGTAAAAGGAGGCTAATTTATAACTCAAATGCCAAGTAGACACTTCAGCCTTCTCCTATAAAATGAACTTATGTCTCCTTCTATTTACTGGTGACAGCTGTACTTTGCTGTGGAACTGAATCACATAATAGATATCAATCATTTGTTCTTTAGTAACCAGAAAAGAGATATTCCTGTATCTAATAGCCAAATTATTTGCATGGCATTTTGAAGAAGACAATAAAAGCAGTAATGATACTGTTCAAATAGTTAAGCATCAAATTTCCCTTTGATCTCTGGTCTTTGTGCAAATGTTTATATGATCCAAGCATAAAAAGTAAACTTATTTAGATCTGTGAGTAAGATAAATACATGAAGATCAGTGGCTCTAAGCTGTAAAGTAGTACTATATTGTTAGATAATCTTTGGGCCCCTAACTGTACCATTCAGACAGATCTTATAAGTTTTATAAGAATATGTGATGCATCAATTTTCCCAAGCTGTTTAGCCCCAAAGGCTTCAGATAAAAGAGCAATTCACGACATCTGGTAACATAAGATGGTATGTAGTCAGAATACATCATAAAAGAGGTCACATTTGTTCCTAAGGCTATATACTGGCTGCCAAGTAGCTGAAGAGAGGCTTCCTTCTCCGTAGTAATGAACTTGGCTTTTCAGTATATAGAAGGTGAAGGTGAAGTCGCTCAGTTGTGTCCGACTCTTTGCGACCCCGTGGACTGTAACCTACTATGCTTCTCTGTCCATGGGATTCTCCAGGCAAGAATACTGGAGTGGATTGCCATTTCCTTCTCCAGGGATCTTCCCGACCCAGGGATCGAACCTGGGTCTCCCGCATCGAAGGTAGACACTTTAACCTCTGAGCCACCAGGGAAGCCCTTCAGTATATAGAAGGAACCAGTAATAGATGGATGGTACAGAGAGAAAGATAAAGATATCAAATAAAAAACCAACACTATATGCCGAATGTGCTTAATGCCCTAGTATGGTGAATAGAGAAGAGAGTGCCAGAGAAAAGATTCAGAAGGCCTTCTGCATGGGTGAGGTCTTTTAAAGGAGAGTGACCCTATCCTCAAGCAAACATGGCTCAGTCAGGGTCTAGAATCCCACAGCAAAAGCTGACATTCTCTCCTTTCGGTGATAATTTGAGAGAGGTAGAGACAATGACAGAAATTGCTTCTTTATATCTGAATTGTTATTCAGTCACTCAGTTTTGTCTGACTCCTTGTGACCCCATGGACTGCAGCACACAGGCTTCCCTATTCTTCACTCTCTCCTGGAGCTTGCTCAGTCTCATGTCCATCGAGTCGGTGATGCCATGCAACCATCTCATCCTCTGTCATCCACTTCTCCTCCTGCTTTCAATCTTTTCCAGCATCAGGGTCTTTTCAAATGAGTCAGTTATTCACATCAGGTGGCCAAAGTATTGGAGTTTCAGCTTCAGCAGCAGTCCTTCCAATGAATACCCAGGAATGATTTCCTTTAGGATGGACTAGTTTGATCTCCTTGCAGTCCAAGGGACTCTCAAGAGTCTTCTCCAACACCACAGTTCAAAAGCATCAATTCCTCGGTGCTCAGCTTTCTTTATATTCCCATTCTCATATCCATACATACTACTGGAAAAACCATAGCTTTGACTAGATGGACCTTTGTTGACAAAGTAATGTCTCTGCTTTTTAATATGCTGTCTAGGTTGGTCTTAACTTTTCTTCCAAGGAGCAAGCATCTCTTAATTTCATAGCTGCAGTCACCATCTGCAGTGATTTTGGAGCCCCCCAAAATAAAGTCTGTCACTCTTTCCACTGTTTCCCCATCTATTTCCCATGAAGTGATGGGACCAGATGCCATGATCTTAGTTTTCTGAATGTTGAGTTTTAAGCAAACTTTTTCACTCTCCTCTTTCACTTTCATCAAGAGTTTATTTCTTTCTTGCTTTCTGCCATAAGGGTGGTGTCATCTGCATATCTGAGGTTATTGATATTTCTCCCGGCAATCTTGATTCCAGCTTGTGTTTCTTCCACCCCAGCATTTCTCATGATGTACTCTGCATATAAGTTAAATAAGCAGGGTGACAATATACAGCCTTGACGTACTCATTTTCCTATTTGGAACCAGTCTGTTGTTCCATGTCCAGTTCTAACTGTTGCTTCCTGACCTGCATGCAGATTTCTCAAGAGGCAGGACAGATGGTCTGGTATTCCCACCTCTTTAAGAATTTTCCAGAGTTTGATGTGTTCCACACAGTCAAAAGTTTTGGCATAGTCAATAAAGCAGAAGTAGATATTTTTCTGCAACTCTCTTGCTTTTCCCATGATCCAGCGGATGTTGGCAATATGATCTTTGGTTCCTCTGCCTTTTCTAAATCCAGTCTACAGAATGCTTGCCAGGAAATATTATTAAGTAAAACAGGGAGGAGAAATATGTGTATGCTAAACTATATTTTTATATAAGAGTGTAATATATTTGTTATATACTTTTAATGGAAAGATAAACCTTGCAATAAAAGATCATTACCCCAAGGGGAAATAAATGGAACAGGGATATAGGTTGTTTTTAATGTACCTTCTTTTTTATGTTTTGTTTTACAACCCTGTGAAATTTTTATATTATTATAAAATTAATTTACATTTAAAATCTCTGAAATTCAGATAGATGAAACACATCTACCTAGCTAGGAGTATAAAATACTGATAATAAAAGGATTACTCAGCTAATGAATAGTCTCCCACTTTCCATGACTGATAATTTGAGCATCAATTAGGATAATAATTTTAATCAATGGAAACACATCATATGCTTTATCTCATGAGTAGAAGTAAAGATATAAAGGTATCCATGAACTGATCATTTTAAAAGCTGGTTAATAGAGATGTGGTGTTTCAATATACTGTTTTCTTTACTTTGATATTCGAAAATTGCCACAATAAAGCAAGAAAAAAGTCAATTTACATTTGCAGAGAAAACCAAATGCTGATTTCCATCATGGTATTGCATTATAAAGCACTGTGTATATTAACCAGAAGTGATTTGTCTCACCTAAACAGAAGTGAGAGACAAGATAAAATGGTCTGTCAAGCAGATTTCTTTTCTGTTTTGTTTCCACAAATCATTATAAGAGATAAACTGTTAAATTAAGCTATTTACAATGCTAGAATTATTTTGTTTCTAAACTCAGAAATAGAAAGCATATCATGAATTGCAGTGCATATATTTATGAAAGATGAATCAAATAGTAAGAAAGTACTTTCTTGACACTGTTCTGAGGTCATTAAGAGGATAGACCCTAGAGTTAGAACCAGTATGGTAGCCAGTAGCTACATTAGACTCTAAATTAGAATTAATTATAATTAAACAAAATTAATGGAGAAGAGAATAGCAATCCACTCCAGTATTCTTGCCTGGAAATTCCAGGGACAGAGAAGCCTGGGGGGCTGCATAGTCCATGGGGGTGGAAAGAGTCAGACATGACTGAGCGCCTAACTCTTGCACTTGGAAACACAATTAAACATTTAGTTCCTCAGTCACACTAGCCACATTACAGTATTCAGATGCCACATGTGGATAATAGTTACCTTACAGGACATTTCCATCATCACTGAACCATAATTCTGTTGGCCATAGTTGATCTGAAAGCAATCTCCCTGTATTTAAATATCAGTTCAGCTTATTATTGGGTACATAAATTTTCTGCCCTTAATTTTCCCTATCTATTAAATGGTATTAAAAATAGTAGCAGTGAGAATTAAATAAAAAGTACTTATGACAGTACTTGATATATATTGTTTCTTTGATATGAATCACCCCTTGAAATAGTTATTAGATGGATTAGACAGTCTTATCTCTGATTGCATTGAGTGCATAAGCTTTTGGTAAGTGGGAAAAAAAAATTAGCACATTGCTTAACTGAGTTTTAAAATGTTGGTCAACTCAGAGCCCTAAATGTAGAGTTTAAAACTTGACAAAATCCACAATTCATTTCTCTTAGATTCTCAAAATACATTGTTTTGCTTAGCTTTTATGGATGAAACTGTCTCTAGTATTTAGATAACAAATTCTTTCTGTCTAGAGAATCTGGAAAATATTTAATCAGTGTAGTAGGTAGAATAAATGGGTTCCCCAAAGACAGTCAATTCTATAGTTCAGGAACCTGTGACTATGCTACATTATGAGTCAAAAGATACTACACAGAGGGAATTAAGTTTACAGACTTTAAAGCTGAGAGTTCTCTTTGGTCACTTGGGTGGACCCAGTGCATTTACATTTGCCCTTAAAATTGAAAGATGGAGGCAAAGGCAGGTGAGATTTGAACCATGAAAAAACTCAGCTGTTCTAGCTTTGAAGACAGAGGAAGGGGCCACCAGTCAAGGTGTGCAGAATAGAAAACTTTTAAAGTCTGGAGATGGACTTCAGCTAACAGCCAATAAGAAAAAGGGGATCTCAGATCTGCAACCCTCAGAAACTGAATTGTGCCAATATCCTGCATGAGCACTAGGTCAGATTCTACCCTAGAGCCTCCACACAGGAAATGGCTCTGCTGCCATCTTGATCTTAGCCCAGGGAGACATGTATCATTATTTTGACTCTCAGACCTATAAAATCAAAACTTTCTATTGGTAAAACCTACTGGATCATGTAAAAAGCAAGAGAGTTCCAGAAAAACATCTATTTCTGCTTTATTGACTATGCCAAAGCCTTTAACTATGTGGATCACAAGAAACTGTGGAAAATTCTGAAAGAGATGGGAATACCAGACCATCTGACCTGCCTCTTGAGAAATCTGTATGCAGGTTAGGAAGCAACAGTTAGAACTGGACATGGAACAACAGACTGGTTCCAAATAGGAAAATGAGTACATCAAGGCTGTATATTGTCGCCCTGCTTATTTAACTTATATGCAGAGTACATCATGAGAAATGCTGGGGTGGAAGAAACACAAGCTGGAATCAAGATTGCCGGGAGAAATATCAATAACCTCAGATATGCAGATGACACCACCCTTATGGCAGAAAGTGAGGAAGAACTAAAAAGCCTCTTGATGAAAGTAAAAGAGGAGAGTGAAAAAGTTGACCTAAAGCTCAACATTCAGAAAACGAAGATCATGGCATCCGGTCCCATCACTTCACGGGAAATAGATGGGGAAACAGTGGAAACAGTGTGACTTTATTTTTTGGGGGTCCAAAATCACTGCAGATGGTGACTGCTGCTGCTGCTGCTGCTGCTAAGTCGCTTCATTCGTGTCCGACTCTGTGCAACCCCATAGACGGCAGCCCACTAGGCTCCTCTGTCCTGGGATTCTCCAGGCAAGAATACTGGAGTGGGTTGCCATTTCCTTCTACAATGCATGAAAGTGAAAGGTGAAAGTGAAGTCGCTCAGTCGTGCCTGACTCTTACCGACCCCATGGACTGCAGCCTATCAAGGCTCCTCCGTCCACGGGATTTTCCAGGCAAGAGTACTGAAGTGGTGACTGTGACCATGAAATTAAAAGACGCTTACTCCTTGGAAGGAAAGTTAGAACCAACCTAGATAGCATATTCAAAAGCAGAGACATTACTTTGCCGACTAAGATCCATCTAGTCAAGGCTATGGTTTTTCTAGTGCTCATGTATGGATGTGAGAGTTGGACTGTGAAGAAGGCTGAGCGCCGAAGAATTGATGCTTTTGAACTGTGGTGTTGGAGAAGAGTCTTGAGAGTCCCTTGGACTGCAAGGAGATCCAACCAGTCCATTCTGAAGGAGATCAGCCCTGGGATTTCTTTGGAAGGAATGATGCTAAAGCTGAAGCTCCAGTACTTTGGCCACCTCATGCGAAGAGTTGATTCATTGGAAAAGACTCTGATGCTGGGAGGGATTGGGGGCAGGAGAAGAAGGGGACGACCGAGGATGAGATGGCTGGATGGCATCACTGACTCGATGCACATGAGTCTGAGTGAACTCCGGGAGTTGGTGATGGACAGGGAGGCCTGGTGTGCTGCATTTCATGTGGTCACAAAGAGTCGGACATGACTGAGCGACTGAACTGAACTGAACTGAACTGAGTTTTTAACAGTTTGTGGTGGCAACAATATCAAACCAATATAATCAGGGTTAAAAATGCATTTAAAAGCTGGAAAGAAAAGCCTTAAACTTTTTAGTATGCTCCTGTCATATTATCATGACAATGAAATATAAAGCTTACCAATTAAGATCCTCATCAAAATAAAATGTGATGAAACTATTGAGACCAAAGATAAGACCATGTTTGCATTCAAAGAGTAAGTCCATAATATAGTTTTATAACATATGAACTGAGAATCTGATTGGTGTGTTCTCTGATGAGAAAAATGGAGTGACTACTTTTGCCAAAGGTAGAAAATGTTTTGCACATCAAAATTTGATCCTAACTCTAGATGTGGGAACTCATCATGCAAAAGACAACTGCTCGTGACAAGGTCAGACACGACTGAGCGACTGAACTGAACATGACAAGGTACTTACGAGTTGGTCAGAAATGTCCCCTAATCCTGCCAGTTGATCTCTTTCTATTCCTTTTTAATGAGGTCCATAACATTTTGATGTGCCTATAAAATTATTTTAATTGAGACTAAAAAATAAAGCTTTTCTGGTTTTGCTCTTACAAATAGAGTTTTTTTTACCTCTTTAAAACAAAAATACTAATATTGAAAAATTTTGCATGGATACTCAGTTTAGTTCAGTTATGTCCAACTCTTTGTGACCCCTTGGACTGCAGCACACCAGGCCTCCCTGTCCATCACCACTCCCGGAGCTTACTCAAACACATGTCCATTGAGTCAGTGATGCCACCCAACCATCTCATCCTCTGTCGTCCCCTTCTCCTCCTGCCCCCAATCCCTCCCAGCATCAGGGCCTTTTCCAATGAGTCAACTCTTTGCATGAGGTGGCCAAAGTAATAAGACAGCTTCAGCATCAGTCCTTCCAATGAATATTCAAGACTGATTTCCTTTAGGATGGATTGGTTGGATCTCCTTGCAGTACAGAGGGACTCTCAAGAGTCTTCTGCAGCACCACAGTTCAAAAGCATCAGTTCTTCAGCACTCAGCTTTCTTTATAGTCCAACTCTCACATCCACATGTGGATGTTGGATGCAAGATAATTTAAGCATTTTTATTTGAAGGAGCCATATAACCTTTACTACAGCTAAATGAAATGGGGACTACTGTCCACATCAAACATTATATATTGACAGTTATGCCAGAAGTTTTTCATTGGTTATTCCATGTATGTTGTCATAATAGTGTACAATATTCTTAGGAAAATATTCATGGATTTCACAATTAAAACAGAAACAAAAAGCATAGAAAAAAATAAGAATTTCCTGAGATAAATGTTAAAGACACTTTACTATGGTAGAATGGGAAGGTGGGATTACGGGTAAAATAATGAAACTAGGTTTCTTTTCCATATTATATCACCACAGAAACAAGATTTACTATCATTATTTATAAGGTTTTATCCTAAATTAACTTTCCCAAACAAGAAGAACCCTGGAGTATAACAGTTAAGTTACTTTTATAAATTCTGATACATATTATATTATTGTTCAACATCATAAGAAGATCCTGTCCAACTGATTTGTTGCCTTCCTGACTCCCACGTCTGNCATCATAAGAAGATCCTGTCCAACTGATTTGTTGCCTTCCTGACTCCCACCTCTGTTTAAGGGAAGTCTTAATTTTGTAAGATTTTCTGTTGCACACTGGGGATAATTTCCACAAGAGTTAGAATGAATAAAAGGTTCATTCAGTACAGATGTCTTTAGCATTTCATAAAACTGAGATTGGGTTTTCAGTTTGGGTTTTAAGCAACCATTATATACCTATATGTTTTATTTATATATAAAATATGTACATATTTATGAATATTTATATTTACATGCATCACTCAGTTGCCTCTAACTTTTTGTGAGCCCATGGACTGTAGCCCACCAGGCTCCTTTGTCCATGGAATTTCTCAGTCAAGAATACTGGAGTGGATTGTCATTTCCTATTCCATATATTTATATATTGATTTATATTTATATACTTATCATTGCAGGTATGAATCTAAAGGGTATGCGACTTTTAGATTTTGCTCAAGGTGTAATTTAGAAGTAAGTTGTCCAGTTGCGGTGTTTGTAAGAATTTTCTTGATTGTGTTTTGGTGCTCACTTTGTGGGTTTTCTTTTTTGCCACAAATTGGAAAATATTATTTGTTAAATAAATAAAATTAACTAATTTTATCTCCTATGGGTTTTTCAGAGATAACATCTGAGATCATGGTCTCTAGATAGATGCTAAAGATTTTCATAAAAGAGATGGGAACAGATGGCACAAGTAAGTCTAATAGTAGTTAATGAGAGACAGAAAATGAGGGATGAGAGGAGAGGGAAAAATTTATGAAGTGAAATGATGGGTGTGTATGGACACCTACTGAACATTGCTAAAAGTATGTTAGAAAAACATCTATAGTTACTGATTTATCTTTTATCTATCACATTTTTGGTAGTTTTTCAAAATTTCTTTTTTAATTCTTTTGTAAGGGGACAGTTTCTTCTCAGTCCAGGGAGTTAATAATTTCCTTGGCTCACATAGCTTTTAAGTAATAGAGTTAGGATTCAGACCTATGTCTTTCTGATCTCAAACATTATTCCCTGTACCATACTATCAAGGGGAATGATGGAACAGCTAAGAGCATTCAGCTAAAAACTCATGTGGTTGAATGTAAAATCATCCAGAAAGATGTAAAACCACATAACTTAGCATTTTACAGTATCTGGTAGTAGAGAAACTTGCTCTTCTTATTTCTTCCTGCCTAGAACCTTTAACTTGTTCTGATGCTTTGTAGTCAAAACTCTGTTGAAAGATGTGAATATAAGATAACGTTCAAGGCTTTTGTGAATTTTTTGTACAAATTATTGGGGCTTTATTAGAGTAAGATACAGTGTTCCTTATTTGAAGCAAAGCGAAATGGTTCTTGTATGGAGAATCACAGACCAAGGTCAAGAGACAGATTGTGTGAGCTGGCAAAATGAAGATGCTAGGCATTAATAATGTCTTAACTAGCACTGTACAGGGAATCAAGTAAGTGAAGGGGAAATCACATCTCGAACCATCAAATAGGCCATGTACTGTTTCAGTCTGACATTCAAGGCAGCATATTATTAATAGACTGATGTGAATCCCAGCTAAGCCATTTATTGACAATGTGAACCTGTGTCTCAGTTATTTATTTTCCTCATTCCACCTACTTTATTGGGTTGTTTTAGGGGGCCTGAGAGAATAACTATAATGCATCACATAGCTCCTTCCACATAATATATGCTCATTAAATGCTGGGACATTTTGTCCCAAAAATGGTAACAGGGGAAGAAGCAGGCTGCTGCTGCTGCTCCTATTAAGTCACTTCAGTCACTTTCACTTCTGTGAAATCCCATGGACAGCAGCCTACCAGGCTCCCCTGTCCCTGGGATTCTCCAGGCAAGAACACTGGAGTGGGTTGCCATTTCCTTCTCCAACGCATGAAAGTGAAGCGAGAAAGTGAAGTCGCTCAGTCGTGTCTGACTCTGTGCAACCCCATAGACTGCAGCCTACCAGGCTCCTCCATCCATGGGATTTTCCAGGCAAGAGTACTGGAGTGGGTTGCCATTGCCTTCTCTGAAGAAGCAGGCAGTACCATTTAAATCTAAATGTTGACTTTCAGTGTGTAAATGTACACACTGGTATATTTCAAATGAATAACCAATAAGGACCTGCTGTATATACAAGGAGCTCTGGTCTATATTATGTAGCAAACCTAAATGGGAAAAGAATTTGAAAAATAATTGATACATGTATTGAGTTAGCCAAAAAGTCCCTTTGGGTTTTTTCATAAGATATAGAAAAACCAAAACAAACTTTTTTGCCAATCCAATACATGTATAACTGAATCACTTTGCTATATACTTGAAACTGGCATACATTGAAAAATGAAAAAAGTTAGTTGCTTGGTCGTGTCTGACTCTTTGCAACCCCATGAACTGTAGCCCTCCAGGTTTCTCTGTCCCTGGGATTCTCAAGAATACTGGAGTGGGTTGCCATTCCCTTCTCTAGGAGATCTTCCCAACCCAAGAATGGAATCCAGATCTCCTGCATTGCAGGCAGCTTCTTTACCATCTGAGCCACTAGGGACACTCTAATCAACTATGCTCCAGTATAAAATTAAAAGAAAAGTTTTTTTTTTTTTTAAATGTTGACTTTCAGATTAGGAGATCAGGAATCCAGCATGTTGGGTTTCACTGTGTAGTTCAGATGCAGTCACTACAACACATTAATAAATTGGCCTTTGCATGAAAGCTATTAATCTAAGACTTTATGGTTCATTTCCTGTTGACATCTATAGCACAGATGAAAAGTGATGATATCAGGTGTGATGGAAACATTCATGAGCAGGGGTTGCGTGCTGTCAGAATGTACCTATGCTTCAAATTTGTTTGAGAGAAATACACGCAGCTTTGGAGTTACATTTTATAATAACCACACTGATTTGATATTGTCTTTATCAAAATAAGGGCCACCTGATGTGTTCATTAATCTGTAAAGCCTTAGTGTGGATATTTGGATAATTTCCATTGGCTTTGGAAGTGATAAAAATAAGATATAGATAAAAATAACCACTGTTAACCTCTTTGATAGACCCCAAACTATATCCCCTGTTGTTCAGTCCATAGCTACTGATTAATAATCAGATCAGCTCAGGATGAGGGGAAAGGAAGTACGGTTTTTGCTCTGGCACCTGACTGAAGAATGTGGCCCTCCATGTTTGAGAATTGTTCCAATGACTGAGTGTGGCAATAAGCAATGACTCAGAGCTGACTCCTTTTGAGCCATTAGAACTGAAAGCACCTGATTAAATTGGAGAACAGTACTGTGCTTTCATTACAATGGGGACTGCTCTTGCCAAAAGGGAATTTTCCTTAATTAATGAGAAAGCACTCCTTTCAAGTGCTACACAATGAGGTCATTGCAAAACACCTTTCTCAGCAAAGGACAGTCAGCTTCTGCATCCTGGACTTTTGAGAGGGAGTTTAGTGTAACTGTTAAGAAAATAGCCTTTGGAGTCAGAGCCACTTGCTATGAAATACTATCAGCAAATTTTTAAATAATCTTGAACATGTTATTTCATGTCTTGGTTTCCTCCTCTATAAGAGTAGATATAACAGTTCCGGTCCCATAGAATTATTGTTAGGATTAAACCAGGCAAATATAGTAAAGGACTTAAGTACAGTATGTGGAACATACTGGGTACTTATTAAGTAGTTGCATTTTATTTCAACATTTTTGTTATTAGTCTTTCCTTGATTCAATGATCAAAACAATAATATTCTCATGAAATATGTACGTAAGACAAAAATGATCATTGTTTCAGTATTTCTAGTTAATGTCAGGCATTTATTACCTCCTGCTTAGACCCCTTCCCCGAAACTGTAGTTTCATAAAAACTATAGCATAAATAGTGATGACAAATAAGTTTTTTTTTTTTCCTAGCAAAATGTTGAAAGGGAATCTGAGACAGTGCCTAAACTAATTGAAAGCAAGTGCCATAGTTAGATTATTTTGATATGGACCGTTTTAAAAGACTTTCTTAACTTTGTTACTATATTGCTTCTGTTTTATGTTTTGGTTTTATGACCATGAGACATGTAGGATCTTAGCTTCCTGACCAGGGATCAGACATGCACCCCCTGCATTGAAAGGTGAAGTTGTAACCACTGGGACACCAGGGAAGTCCCCAAGTACTATAATTGACAGTAATATCTGCGGTAGGGGAAAAAGTGTGACATGAGGTGACCTCTGTATCTTACCTAGACAAACACATCCCCCATCTTCTTGGAATGAAAACAACTTGAAAATTGATTCTGTGTGATATTAGTGTGTGTGTATATATATATATATGTGTGTGTGTGTGTGTGTGTGTGTGTATATTTCTGCTTCATTGACTATGCTAAAGCCCTAGACTGTGTCGATCACAACAAAGTGTAGAAAATTCTAAAATAAATGCGAATACCAGACACCACCTTACCTGCCTCCTGAGAAACCTGTGTGTAGGTTGAGAAGCAACAGTTAGAACCGTCAGACACCAGTTCAAAATTGGAAATGTATATCAAGCTGTATATTGTCACCCTGCTTATTTAACTTATATGCAGAGTACACTGTGAGAAATGCCAGGCTGAATGAAGCACAAGCTGGAATCAAGATTGCCAGGAGAAATATCAATAACTTCAGATATGAAGATGACACCACCCTTATGGCAGAAAGTGAAGAACTAAAGAGCCTCTTGATGAAGGTGAAAGAAGAGTGAAAAGCTGGCTTAAAACTCAATGTTCAAAAAACAAAGATCATGGCATCTGGTCCCATCACTTCATGGCAAATAGAAACAATGGAAACAGTGACAGACTTTATTTTCTTAGACTCCAGAATTACTGTAGATGGTGACTTCAGCCATGAAATTAAAAGATGCTTACTCCTTGAAAGAAAAACTATGACAAAACTAGCCAGCATATTAAAAAGCAGAGACATTACTTTGCCAACAAAGGTCTGTCTAGTCAAAGCTATAGTTTTTCCATTAGTCACATATGGATGTGAAAGATGGACAATAAAAAAGGTTGAGTGCTGAAGAAATGATGCTTTCAAACTGTGGTGTTGGAGAAGACTCTTGAGGGTCCCTTGGATAGCAAGGGGATCATACCAGTCAATCCTAAATTTTCATTGGAAAGGTTAATGCTGGAGCTCTAATATTTTGGCCACCTGATGAGAAGAACTGACTCATTGGAAAAGACCTTGATGCTGTGAAAGATAGAAGGCAGGAGGAGAAGGGAATGACAGAGGTTGAGATGGTTGAATGGCATCACTGACTCAATGGACATGAGTTTGAGCAAGCTTCAGGAGATGGTGCAAGACAGAGAGGTCTGGCGTGCTGCAGTCCATGGGCTTGTACAAAGTCAGACACGACTGAGCGACTAAACAACAACCACAGACATTAGTGTCATTTAGTCTCTCTCTTTGATGATTGCCCAGTCACCAGCATTGGGTCTGGCTCTTTCAGTTTGGGGGAAATTTATTTCAAAGGAATAATATATGAAGTATAACCTGAGCCTACAGTTTTCAGTTTGAAAAAACATTTGAAATTATTGTTCAACCAAAATCACTTTAAAATGCCTCAAGTAATCAACTTTTTCCAATGGTGAGAAAATGACTTTATACTTGCTCTAGCATTTCTGTGTCAAAATCTACTTGAATGGGAAAGATTTGCAAAGTTTGGAAACAGTTGATAAAGGGGTGTATGTGAGAAAGAGGGAGTAAGTTATTATAATGCAGTCTTCTCAGCAAAAGACAATCAGGCTCTGAATGCTGGACTTTGTATTTGAGAGAGAGAGCAATAGATTTAAAAATTTATGAGTCTGTAATTTGAAATTTAAGAAAATTTCAAATTAAAAACAATGATTTTTAGTTTTTTCAGTATCTAAGCTCTGAAGTTTCTCTCTCATGAACTTTTAATTTCTATTGAATGAGGGTGAAGTTAATAATAAACCTGTGATTTAGAAAAATTATGTTAATCATATTACANTCTATTGAATGAGGGTGAAGTTAATAATAAACCTGTGATTTAGAAAAATTATGTTAATCATATTACAAAATTATGATAGGAAAAAAACCTATAAAAAAGAAAAGTGATTGATAATGGCACGAGCCTCTACTTGTAGTAGAAAGTCCTTGAAGAGCAAATCTGACCCCTGGATTCTGAGTCCCTTGAACAGTGACAGCAGTGACATACAGCTTGTGACTTGATTGGTTGTATCTCTAGGAAACACAGTATTAAAGAAAGGATATGAGCCATGACACAGCAATAAGTCACTGCAGCCTGAGGCTGAACCTTCAATATGTAAATCTGTAAACTCTTTAATATGTCTAGATAATAAAACTGGAATTATACACAAAGCAGTCATTTGGAGTGGCCATTTTCAGACAGCTGAAGGACACTAGAGTGTATTTGAATCTGAAGCATATGCATTGCACTGAATTTGGTCGATTGAAATGGTTAGTAATTCATTCTGTAATGATTGTTCAAATTGGTTTTCTAAATGTTTTAGAGATTGAGGTTTTCTCTGCATTTCTTATAACTAGGGAACTTTCTCCTTTATTAAATTGAGATATAGTTGACATATAACATTATATACACTTAAGATGTACAATGTGTTGGTTTGATACATTTATATATTGTGAATCGTCAAGGAAATCAACCCTGAATATTCTCTGGAAGGACTGATGCTGAAGCTGAAACTCCAATAATTTGGCCATCTGATGAGAAGACCTGACTCATTGGAAAATACTTTGATGCTGGGAATGATTTAAGGTGGGCAGAGAAGGGGGCAACAGAGGATGAGATGCTTGGCTGGCATCACCAACTCCATGGCCATGAGTTTGAGCAAACTCCAAGAGACAGTGAAGGACAGGGAAGCCTGGTGTATTGCAATCCATGGGGTGGCAAAGAGTCAGACAGGACTGAGTGAGTGAGCAACAATGCTTACCATTGTAGCTAACAGTTCCATCACATGGACAATGCTCAGATTATTGCCTGAAGATAATCTGAAATGCCTGATTCAGGCAGAGTCCTGACCTATAAACTCCTGGCTTGGAAGGACAGAAGAGAACAGGGAAATTATCCATGATCTCTCTGCTGCTTTTAGAGATGCTGCTTTCTCTATGGAGTGATCTTTCTGTCTTGTCTCTTCTCCATGAGAACCTGGTGAGGTTCCATGAGGCAAAACCACAGAAGTATGGGGGCCCACTAAGTTTTCATCACCAGGGTTTTTTTTTAAACTAGCCCATCCTCATTCTCCAGAAGTTCATCCAAATGACTATATTCACCTGTTTTCTCAGTTTATGCTCCAGCAGAAGCTGCTCCAGAGAAGCAGACTGAAGCTGTGACTCTCTATATTCATCTGTCTCTCCAGATTTGGGGGTAGTGGTTGGCCCTGCAATCTCTGGTTTCTGATACAAAAACAAAAGTCATTGATTTTTCTTTTGTTTAGCTTTATTTTCTCTTTTGTAAGGTGAGAATGATGGCTTCAAAGATATTTATATGTTGGAGTTCACCTTAACATTTTTAAAGTATGCAAAGAAGAAATCAAAATAGTCTTCACTGAACAAAGGAAAATAAAGTCAAAGTCACAAGCAATATAGGTAAAAATTAACCACTTATCAGGCTATTAAAAAAATCTCACTAAAGATCAAAGAATTGATATCAATCAGATCATGGCCACTACCAAACTGCAGTTGCAATGCAAATAATTAAAATAAATCTTAAAAGTCTTTTTAAAATACTTCAGATTCCAAACTGATACAAAGTACTAAAGTATTAAAGATGGAGTAAAGTGATAGAATTACAGTGTATTATGTAGTTAGTACTGAATATTAATGAGTTAAGTATATAATTAAAAGATCAGACCAGCAAATGACCAAAAGTAGTCTGGAATTAACTGCCAAGTGAAGCGCATGAATAAAAATCTCTGTAAGTTTTCCAAGGAGGCAGAAATCCGGCCAGTATGTTAAAATGGGTGTAAGGAAGTGAGATGTAAGCACTGTTTCGAGTGGGAGGAGGGGCCAGTTTAGGTAAATGGGGCGGAGTTAGCAAAGCTGTGGAGAGGACCCCTGGCAGAGAGGGGTCAGCAGTGCAGCTGCAGTGTTGGTTTGAGCTGTTAGAGATACAGCTGATGAGGCTGCCAGATGCACAGCCTCTTGCATGACCTGTTGTGAATTGCAGCATGTGGGATCTACTTCCCTGACCCGGGATTGAACCCAGGCCCCCTGCTTTGGCAGCATGAAATCTTAGCCACTGGACCACCAGGGAAATCCAATGCTCCAGTTTAATTCTGTGGTTGGGACCCATTGATGGTTTCCACATGGTGACTCATTTGGTTAAAGTAGATTTTATTTCCTTTCAGATTTATTTTACTTTATTTTTAAAAATCCACAAAGAAATGTGTTCATTGTAACAACTGAAAAAAAGGTTTAGAAAAACCTATATACTGCATTCATATTCAAATTAAAAAGATAAATTATAAAATATTTGTAATCTATATGACAAATATAATGAATTTTTAAAACATTATAAAGGAAAATGCAAACAGTCTAACATGCAATTAGGGAAAAGTTAAGACCAGGAAAAATAATGTAAGTAAATTTTCCTAAATCTATGAAGAGTCCTTGTTGGAAGTACACCCTCACCTTGAACCCTCATCCTATTGGTATAGGTTGTCAGTGGGTTTTGTTGATTTCTCCTATAATTATTCCATGGAATGCTGTGCAGCTTTCTTGAAAATAGAAGTATGAGCCACATGGAATGTCCTTTAATTCAGACCCATCTGCATTATATCTAATAGAAAATTCCTTGATTATTGATACAGAATTGTTTTTTAGTACTATTATCAGCTTGTATGGACTGGAACATTTTCTATTAATTTCAACTAGATATGGTCCATATGGGAAAGTGATGATTTTCATACTGTATAGCATATGGTATATTGTGTATGTTACATAATTACATATATGTTACATAGGATTACATGTGTATATCTTGTGTGCTCATGTGTGTGCTCAGTCACTTCAGTCATGTCTGACTCTTTTGTGATCNCCTAGTAATTAACAAAGTATGAAAATATATGTCTACATAAGACTTGTGCTTTCTGCCATAAGGGTAACCTCAGATATGCAGATAACACCGCCCTTATGGCATAAAGCAAAAATGAATTAAAGAGCCTCTTGATGAAAGTGAAAGAGGAGAGTGAAAAAGTTGCCTTAATACTCAACATTCAGAAAACTAAAGATCTTGGCATCTGGTCCCATCACTTCATGGAAAATAGATGGGGAAACAATGGAAACAGTGAGAGACTATTTTTCTGGGCTCCAAAATCACTGCAGATGGTGACTGCAGCCATGCACTTAAAAGACACTTGCTCCTTGGAAGAAAAGTTATGATAAATCTAGACATTATATTAAAAAGCAGAGACATTACTTTGTCAATAAAGGTCCATCTAGTCAAAGCTATGGTTTTTCTAGTAGTCATGTACGGATGTGAGAGTTGGACTATAAAGAAAGCTGAATGCTGAAGAATTGATGCTTTTGAACTGCGGTGTTGGAGAAGACTCTTGAGCGTCCCTTGGATTTCAGGGAGATCCAGCCAGTCCATCCTAAAGGAGATCAGTCCTGGGTGTTCTTTGGAAGGACTGATGGTGAAGCTGAAACTCCAATACTTTGGCCACCTGATGCGAAGAACAGACTCACTGGAAAAGATCCTGATGCTGAGAAAGCTTGAAGGCAGGATGAGAAGGGGATGACAGAGGATGAGATGGTTGGATGGCATCACCGACTTGATGGACATGAGTTTGAGCAAGCTTCGGGAGTTGGTGATGGAAAGGGAGGCCTGGCGTGCTGCAGTCCATGGGTTCACAAAGAGTCAGATACAACTGAGCAACTGAACTGAACTGAAGACTTGTGCATAAATATTTATAGCAGCTTAACTTGTAGTAGCTAAAAATCTAAATAAAAAACCAAAAAAAAACCCAAATGCCTATCAGCAAGTGAAGGCATAAATGAGTTATCATATATACATTTGATGGAATACTACTCAGGAACAGTGATAGAACTTATTATTATTAGCAAGAACATAGGTGAATCTCAAAGCATTTATGCTGGTTGAATGAAGCCTGACTAAAAAGCAGTGTATTGAGTTTGATTTCATGTATACAAAGTTCTAGAAAATACTAACCAATCTCTCACTAAAGAGTATAGTACTTCGACTATGAAGTGAAGAATAAAAGTCTGTCTGGAAGCAACCAGACAGATTGTGAAAAGTACATAAAAAAAATTGGAAGATGATAAACAGTTTCCTTATGATTGTGGTACTGCTTTCAATGATTATATTCATCTGTCAAAACTTATAAAATTATATACTTAGATATGTGTAGTTTATTGTATGTTGATTATTAATAAAGGTGGTTTTCTCTGTTATAAAGAAAAATAGATCAGTATTATATAGTAAAGATGAGTTATGGATNAGACCTGTTAATTTTCACTAAATAGCTTTTGTTTTTAAAAAATAACAGCAAAAATAAATAAATAAAAAAAAAGTAACAGCTATCCGCTTTTGTCTATCTTTGTGGCAACCCTAGGAAAAGCTTAGAGTTCCCATAATACAAAAAATGGCTACTTAAAATCAGATCAGCACATATTATTCTATGTCTTCAAATAAGGTTTTTAAAAAATATTTCCATGAGGCATAAGTAAATCAATGTCAATGATGAAATTATTCTAGGTCAATGGTATGTGAATAAAAATGCAGATATATTGAGATGTTAAATACTGAGGTCAAAACCAATTAGCTGCTTGAAAGAGAATTACTAAAGTTAACTTTTCAAAAAACTAATTTAATATGATAACATCCCTCAATGTTTATTGGCATGGGGAGTTTAGCAATATTCTGGTNTTGGCATGGGGAGTTTAGCAATATACTGGTATCAGTAAGTTCTTGCTTAAGGCAACTTCAATAAATCCTTTCTCTAGAGTTTTATTCTACATGTCTAGGAGACTTAGTCAAAAAAAAAAAATCATCAACAGATAATATGCCTATTATAAGTGAGACAATTTAAATGGTAGGATAAGAAAGAGCAGGGGACAAAACATTTTACCATTTGATAACATATACAAAAAAGATAAAAGATGTCCTTGGAAGTAGTCTTCAAATATAAATTTAAACATTTATAATGTTTACATATGGTATCCTTTACATATGGTATCCTCATTT
Organism: Redunca redunca; assembly: GCA_006410935.1. Classification (NCBI taxonomy): domain Eukaryota; kingdom Metazoa; phylum Chordata; class Mammalia; order Artiodactyla; family Bovidae; genus Redunca; species Redunca redunca. Next base: position 212,391 of record SJYQ01002078.1, read on the forward strand.
GGACAGTGCATGTAAATAAATCAATAAAACAAACCATATATCTCTGTAATATATTTTTTGTACATATGCTCTGAATCTTGACAAGTCCAATTGCTCCTTGTTTTCTGTAGTATATCTCTGATAATTCTTTAATCCCTTCTGATTCAAGTTTATGTTTAATTATTTTAGTTTTTAAAATATCTTGTCTTTGTCAAATTGTCTTTTCATCCAGCAGTAATCATGAGTGCAGACTGAATATAAGACCTCAGTTTTAAGCTTTCCTGATGCATTTATTGAAGGAACTGATATTTTAAAGACAAAGTATGATAGAATGAGGAGTAACATATGGCCTTATGTGCTAATCTCAATTCTGTCCTTTACTCATTGCATGATCACGGAAGCCCAAATAATGTATTTCTTTAGTTTCAGTCTCCTCTAGTGTAATAGGGACACAGAAATATCCACCTGGCCATGTTCTTATAAAAACCAAAGATACCTTAAAAAGCTTATGATTCCAACTTAAGTGTAAGGAGTCAGTCTTATCATTAACATCATATGCTTTCTTTGCTTTCCATCTGACAAACTTAGCTCAAACATCTTGTCACCTGTGTCCATAGCTCATCTCATTCCTGTCACCCCGGTGGCAATGCTCTCGAATACACCAGACCTGCTCCCACTGCTTGGCATGCACTGCTCCCAGGGTATCGCTTAGCTAACTCTCACCCTGCAAAACTTTGTTCAAATGTCGCCTCCAAAACTCCATTTATAGTCACAATTTATAATCATAAACTCCCCTCTCGATCTTTGTAGCATCTACGTATTGATGGTGGCATAATCACTTGTTCTCTAATAAGGAATTCAATGAATGGACACGCTAGATTTTCAACCCTCTTTTACTTCCAGTCATTGACATTGACCTTCCCATGAAGGTCAAGTGATAAATATGTAAGATGTGAAGCTTAATCTATTCATTCAATATGAAAATTAATTACCCTAAGGGACTAAAAAAAAACCCACTAGTTAAGCTAATAATTTTGCTTAGAGTGACTTCAAAGCACAGGAAAACTTCAAATCACCAGTCTTAGACTTATCCAGTCAAAGGATATAATGTCATTAATTGCTCTAAAACTTTGATATCCTAGAGATTAGCATTACAGTCCTAATCTGTAGCTCATATAGACAGTAGGGTTATGACCTTGATGTTGGATCTCAGGATATCCTAATCGGGTAGTAGCTATATAAGCTTTGTTGTCAACAAGTTAAGTTGTAGCAGATCAGAGTTCAGCTGGAGCAGGTGGTTTCAGTTTATATTACAGTCATTCAGGTATCTAAAAACAAAAGACTTAAGGCCAGATTTTCAAAAGTACCATATATTGAATAGATGGAATCATCTATATTTGGTAAATAAATGCAAAACCTTGCCCAAGAATGTGAGTGAAGTGAGTGAAGTCGCTCAGTCATGTCCAACTCTTTGCAACCCCATGGACTGTAACCTACAAGGCTCCTCTGTCCATGAAATTTTCCAGGCAAGAGTACTGAGGTGGGTTGCCATTCCTTCTCCAGGGGATCTTCCCGATCCAGGGATTGAACCTGGGTCTCCCGTATTGCAGGCAGACCCTTTAACCTCGGAGCCACCAAGGAAGTCTCAAGAACAGTGCTCATTAAAGTGACAGAGCCAGGTAATTGCATACAAGTCAAATGGTGATCCTGAATGCTTCAATTCTGACTTGACAGCTTATTGTCCCAATCATATTTTCCATAGCTTTTCTAACATGGATTGAATGAAAAGTAATAGGCCAAGGATTGGCAAACTTTGACCAACAGGCCAATTCTAACCATTTATCTGTTTTTGTACAGTCTGTGAGCTATGTCTGTCTGTCTCTTTTTTTTAACATTTTTAAGTGGTTAAAAAAATAAAAAACATGATGAGTGAAAATTATATAAATTCAAATTGTGGTTTCTATGTAAAGTTTTATTGGAACACAGCCGTGTTTGTTTATATATTGTCTATGGCAAATATTTGTGGTATAATGGCAGAGCTGAGTAGTCGTAACAGAGTTTATGACCAACAACATCTAAAATATCTGCTATCTATCCCTGTAGAGAATACATTTGCTTACTGGTATTTTAGGCTGTACTCAATTATGGGAGGGGGGAAAAACACAGTTATGGTAACTTCATACAAATTACTGCAACCCAGTTGCAGATTGCATAAAATAACATGTTAAGTAACTACTTTGACCTCTGATTTCATTAGTGCTCTCATTAATTGCACTTATTCTGTCTCTTACTTTAGTATTTGAACACCAATCCCAGCACTGCATTATTTGATAGACTTAAATTTAGGACTATTTTTCCTTCTATGTCTATCACCTCTAACAGGTAATAGACATAGCTTCTAACAGTGTCACTGGGCTTCCCTGGTGGCTCAGCAGTAAGCAATCTGCCTGCAATGCAGGAGACCCAGGTTCGATATCTGGATAGGTAAGATTTCCCTGGAGAAGGGCATGGCAACCCACTCCAGTATTCTTGCCTGGAGGAACCCATGGACAGAGGAGCCTGGTGGGCTACAGTCCGTACGGTTGCGCTGAGTCAGACATGACTGAAGCAACTAAGCAGCAGCAGCAGCAGCTAGCAGTGTCCTGTAATCCGGAATAAGCCTCGAATTCAAAATATGCTTTTATGGAGATCCTAGAAGCAATAGTAAAAACAGCTTCATAGAAAGTTGCACTAGCGATCATTTTGTTACAAAGTACTACGAAGAATGTACCTGCCCATGCAGCAGACAGCAGGTTCGATCCCTGGGTAGGAAAGATCCTCTGGAGGAGGAAATGGCAACCCACTCCAGTATTCTCGCCTGGGAAATCCCATGGACAGAGGAGCCTAGGGGGCCAAAGTCCAAAGGGTCACAAAGAGTCAGATACAACTGAGCAAATGAGAGCACACGCAGACTAATAATGTGTGGTCATTCTTGCTTTCCACACTCATTGTCATGATTCATGGCATCTTAACCTAAAAGGATTTATTTCAACCCTGGGAGAAATATATCTGTTATCTCTTTTGCTTTGTGTGTGTGTGTGTGTTTTCAGTGTTATATTTGCTTTCTTGCTTTTATTTTATCACTGTTCTTCAGCATGTGGGACCTTAGTTTCCTGACCAGGGATTGAACCCATACTCACCTACATTCAGTTCAATTCAGTTCAGTCGCTCAGTTGTGTCTGACTCTTTGCGACCCCATGAATCGCAGCAGGCCAGGCCTCCCTGTCCGTCACCATCTCCCGGAGTTCACTCAGATTCAGATCCATCGAGTCAGTGATGCCATCCAGCCATCTCATCCTTGGTTGTCCCCTTCTCCTCCTGCCCCCAATCCCTCCCAGCACCTCTTCTCATGAGGTGGCCAAACTACTGGAGTTTCAGCTTCAGCATCATTCCTTCCAAAGAAATCCCTACATTGGAAGTATGAAATTGTGACCACTGGACCACCAGGGAAGTCCCTGCCTTGTGCTGTTTTTCAGTAGTGCAGGTCTCTTAACATAACACATTATTTAATTCTTTAGTGTATTCAATTATCTACAATTATTTACAGTTTTCTCCTTCCCCATTCACTAGACTGTGAACCTGTGCGAGAATCTCTATCAGATTTTTTGTTGTTATTGTTGTTTTGTCTTGCTTTCTTTGTTGTTGTTTTGTTTTGCCTTTTTTTTGTTCACCAAGGTGTCCCCATCACTTAGAATAATGCCTGACACATGTCAGGCCCCAACTATATATCATTCAATGAATCTCTTTTCTGAAATGTTTTTATACTTTCTAGTAAGAGAGAGCGAAATCTTCCTCAGATCTCAGAACATATTTATTATGCTTTATTGCAAGTATTTGTTATGTTGACTCTCTCAGTATATCATGCAGTTTTTGAAAACAGGATTTGTTTTTATTAATCTTTGTTTCCAAATATTTGCTGAAAGAAAGGACACATGAATAAATGAAATCTTGTAACACTGAATTAATTGGCTTCTAAATCAAAGGTCAGAATTAATTTGCTGTATCTTATTACTTTGCCAACAAAGGTCCATTTAGTCAAGGCTATGGTATTTCCTGTGGTCATGTATGGATGTGAGAGTTGGACTGTGAAGAAAGCTGAGCACCGAAGAATTGATGCTTTTGAACTGTGGTGTTGGAGAAGACTCTTGAGAGTCCCTTGGACTGCAAGGAGATCCAACCAGTCCATTCTGAAGGAGATCAGTCCCGGGTGTTCTTTGGAAGGACTGATGCTAAAGCTGAAACTCCAGTACTTTGGCCACCTCATGTGAAGAGGTGACTCAATGGAAAAGACTCTGATGCTGGGAGGGATTGGGGGCAGGAGGAGAAGGGGACAACAGAGGATGAGATGTCTGGATGGCATCACTGACTCGATAGACGTGAGTTTGAGTGAATTCCGGGAGATGGTGATGGACGGGGAGGCCTGGCGTGCTGTGATTCATGGGGTTGCAGAGTCAGACACAACTGAGCGACTGAACTGAACTGATGGCTGCTTTAGTAGTAAAATAATAGCCAAACTTTTTTAGAAAAATATCTTTCAAATGGGTCTCTGTATTTACCCTTATGGAACTCTAGCTTGGCTTGTGGTATTCTGAGTTGGGAAGTTAACTTTATTTGACAGGTACTTTGGAACACCTACACTATAGCAGGCCACAAGTAGAGCTGGGATCTGGGAAAGCTCACACACACCGCCCGGGTTGAAGCCCACGTAGGTGGTGAACAGAGGTGCATCCTTTTCTAGTGACTTACTGGTTTCCAGGAGCTGAATTTAATCCTGGGAAATGGGACTATATTTTAAAATGTCCCTGAGAATTTTAGTTTAATAAATTAATACTGGCATTTTTCTCCTCTAAAATGTTGGCTGTATCACTTGCCACTGAGTTACTGTTGGAGCATAAAAGCCCTCTCACCCTCTCCTTGTCAGCTGCCTTTTCAGAGTGAAAAGTAGTAAGAAAATCTGGATATTTATTATAATTGGAACTCCTTATGCTGCTCTGTATTCTTCTCGAGAAAAGGAGAGAAATAATCCAATAAGTTACAATTTTTCAGGTAATAGAAAGCATTGATTGCATTTCATAAAGTCTCTATTGGGGCTATTTTTTTGCATAGCCCACATTACTGTCACCCAGCTGTCCTTGATTTTGAGTACTCTCACAGTTAACAGTGCACAGCTTAATCATAAGGTAGAATGGACAGCCCTTTAATGAATTGCTAATAGATCATGTCACAAACCAAGAGATTATGTCACAGACCAAAGGAAAAATGCCTCAGTAAAATAAAAATGCTTCCTTGAATTCATCTATTAACATCTGCATGCTGCAGTTTCTTTTTAGGTTGGGCTGCTGTAACCAAATGTCATAATCTCAGTGGTTTAAACAATTATTAATTTCTCACAGTTCTGGAGGCTGGCAAGTCCAAGTCAAGGTGCTGGCCAGGTCTGTTCTTGGTGAGGACTCTCTTCTTGGCTTGTGGATACCTGTTTTCAGCCTGTGCCCTTTGATGGCTTTTCCTAGGTGTATGTTTATCTTATATGGACTCTAATCTCACCATGAGGGTCCCACCCTTATGACTGCATCTAAACCTAATTATTTTCCAAAGCCCACCTCCAAATAACATTACTTTGGGGATCAGAGCTTCAACGTATGACTTTTGAGAGGGATATAATCATTCAGTCCATTAATTATGTAGACTCTGCAGTACACAAGCCTAACAGGGTATAGGAATCAGCAACCTATAACCTGCTACCTGTGGTAAATGAAGCTTTATTGGAACACAGCCATGCTTATTTTTGAACACATTATCTATGGCTGGTCTTACATTTCAGTAGCAGAAATGAATACTTGTGGCAAAGACTATATGGTCCATGAGGCCTAGTAGATTCACCATGTGGCCTTTGAGGAAGGAACTATGAACTATCGGAATGAGCAAACTGTTTTCTGATAACCCCCATCCTCTTGCCTCAGGAAGTGACCCAGATTTCACTGACAGGAATGAAGAACAGCTCTGTGCATTCCCGTTCTCCTGACACCTGTGAAAGAAAGCCAAAGTGAAGTTGCTCAGTCGAGTCCAACTCTTTGCAACCCCATGGACTGTAGCCTACCAGGCTCCTCCATCCATGGGACTTTCCAGACAAGAATCCTGGAGTGGGTTGCCATTTCCTTCTCCAGGGGATCTTCCCAACCCGGGGATCAAACCCAGGTCTCCCGCACTGCAGGTGGACACTTTAACCTCTGAGCCACCAGGGAAGAGTGTACCAAATTCCTGCTCTAGATTACACAATGATCTGAGGCAGTCGTATAATTCTGCTACTCTAAATTTGCTATTCTGAAAATTAACATCATGGGGTTCACCTGGAGAGCTTGTCAAACATAGGTTCCCCAGATATTGTGATTCAGCAAGTGGGGCGTGGGGGTCAAGGATTTGCATTTTAAAGGGCATGCTGATACTGCTGGTCCAGAGTCCACACTTTGGTAGCACTGCTCTAGAAAATCATTATCAGGAAAACTAATACTCTTCAGTGTTGACTCATTTGGCAAAATTATCATTTCTCAAAATATTCAAGTATGTGGGAGGATTGAAATATTTAAGATAAATATTGTAATGATATAATAAGTTTCAAATGATAAACTGTCATAGGAGTATACAGTGCTTTGCATATATTATTTGACTAAGTTTAGTTTTCAGGGTTTTGATTTATTTCTCACAATATGTCAATCTTGTAAGAATTATGAGTTATATTTTATGTGAATAAACAGGCTTGTAGCATTGAAGAAATTTGCTTAAAGCCACATACTAGAAAGTGGAGAAAACTGGATTTAAAGCTAGGTCTTTTCATGCCAAATTCCATACTTTTAACCCTTCTTTATACTGAAAATCTAAACCATGATTCTTGGCACCTGACAAAGTTGGCCTAAAAAATATATTTATGGAAATTTCAATCTTGAAACTAGTGGAACAGGTGAAAAAATGTGTAGTTTATCCAAATAACTTTTCACTTGTTTTCATTTTCCCTACACCAGTTACCTAATTTGTTACTTGTTATGAAGTGTACTACATATATATATATATTTTTTTTTTTTTGCAGGGGGAGAGGGAGAGGAATTTGTGGCAATACAAAGACCAACAAAAGTAAACTAGTTTGAGTAATATAGTCAGATTCTTTTGCTGTCCTGTGAGTGTCAAACTGAGACCCTGTCTCTCCAAGTTTGCTAAGTAACTCTGCCTTCAGTTCCCTTCCGTTCAGTGTACTTAGATGAACATACATGGATGCAGGGCTTCCCAGGTGGTGCACTAGTAAAGAATCTGCCTTCCAATGCAGGAGACTTGGGTCGATCCCTGTGTTGAGAAGATGCCCTGGAGAAGGAAACGGCAACCGTTCCAGAATCCTTGCCTGGAAAATCTCATGGACAGAAGAGCCTGGTGGGGTACAGTGCATGGGGCTGCAAGAGTGGAACATGACTGAGCGACCAAGCACATGAGCATAGGCGCACACCTTGAGGGGTTACACGTGCAGGAATGGATTTAAGCACTTAGCAAGTATTATTTCATCTGGTGTTGACAATACCACTGCACCACAGGTGTGAACACTCTACTCATTTGTAGATGAGGGAATTGAGGCACAGAGATGACATTTGTGTTGTCCAAAGCCATGCTGCAAGGAGATGGCAGTACTAGGATTTGAGTCTAAAAGCCTGTTCTTGAACCCAGCACTTACAATGTTGGCAGATGTCAAAATGTTAAGAGAGATAGTTAAAAATAGTACATGTCAGATTTATTGGAATCTTTCATATTCTTAATCTAGTCCAAGATTATTGAATTATTTCCTCTGTGATAGAAAGGGTTTTAGGTAAACCATCCATGCTGTCTCCCCTTTTGTGTTATAACTATGCCTACGAAGCTCTCAGGACTCCTATGCAGAACTTCTCCAAAGACTTATCCAACTATTTTGTGTAAACGTTTCTTATAGCTTTTGTGATGTGTGACTTTTCTGGTGATTTGCCTAATTGGTAGAATGGTAATTCTCTGCTAAGTAAAATACCCTGTGGTTTGTCCTAACAGCAAACTGAGTATCTAATGGATCCAGTGTAAGCGAAGCCCATAAAATGTTCAGTAAATATTTTATGGGTTAAGAACTGTATGCCTTGATATTTGCATGATAGCAGGTAATGGTTTTAAAAGCCTCTTTCAATGTGCAAATGAGTGATGAAGTCTTAAATTGCCTGAGTGCTTGCATTTTGTACATTGTCATTTGGCTAGCAAATAGAAACTGTAGATAAAGAAGTTTTATATATTTAAAATGTCAGAAATAAACTGAGCTGAATAGATTTTCCTTTTAAAACCTCTAGACTTTACTAATTACTATTATTAAGAATTTATATGGTGCTTTGTGTTTACAAATACTTTACAAACAGCAGTTAAGTGTTTACCTGGGATAATTTTTGCTATTATTTTCACCATTTTCTATGTTGGTAAAGCTAAAAAGCAAAAATTAAATCTTCATGTGCTGTGTGTGTATATGTGCTTGTGTGTGTGTATGTTTTAAGGACATGGCAAATTCCTGATGAAACTAATACTATAAATGAGATATTCTGACTCCTCAAATCACTATAGCTTTCATGGTAATTCAGTCGAAATTATAGTAATTTGATCAGTGAACAATTCCAATAGAATGTATTGCTGGCATACCAAGTGTTAATTTTTGCCTGTATTCAACACTTCAGGACATACTCATTTCATCTCGTTCTTCAGTCCTCATTGTAATATGTCAGATAACTAAATGTCATCTATTGGTGGCCCATCTTACTGGCAATGTAATAGTGTGACTGGCATACCTTTTTAGGTTTTTTAGTAGACAGATACTTATTAATCCCATATTCGGTTTCTAGCATTGTTAAAGGGACAGAGGACAAAAATTGAAAGGCCAGAGGAGCCATTTCATTCTAGGGATACAGATTCGTAAGCAGCTACAGTTAAACATAGGTTTCCCAGGTGGCTCAATAGTAAAGAACCCACCTGCCATGCAGGAAACGCAAGTTTGATCCATAGGTCAGGAAGATCCCTGGTTCAGAACGATCCCTTGGAAAAGGAAATGGCAACCAGTCCAGTATTCTTGCCTGGAAAATCCCATGGACAGAGGAACCTGGAGGGGTACAGTCCATGGGGTTGCACAGAGTCAGACATGACTTAGCAACCAAATAACAACTGCTAAAGATGGTGAACTGAGTAATAGTGATGAGTGCATCTGGTAGATTGGAAATTGCTGGAGGAACTTAAGCAACTGAGTGAGTCTTTCTAAACTTTACAAACAGAGTTTTTATATATTAACTATATGTGTAATGCTTACTATTTAATACCAAGCATTGTTTAAAGCACTTACTGATGTTTACTCATTTAGTTCTGATAACATTTTCTGAATAGGTCCTTTCGAGTATATCCATTTGTATTTAGGGTTTCAAAGCACAGAAAGACTAAGAAAAGTACCCAAATCTAAAAGTTAATTATTATCAGAGGCAGGATTTAAGCTCAGGTTCAGTGGCTTGCTGCTCGCAAGCCAGTACAGTAAGTCCCCTACATGCAAATGAGTTCCATTTTAAGAGCTCATAGTTAAGTCCAGTTTGTTCCTTAAATTCAACACAGTTAGCCTAGGTACCCAACTAACACAACTGAGTATATAGTACTGTACTGTAATAGGCTTATAATAGTTTTCACACAAATAACATATATTAAAAAAGACAAAAAGTAAAATATTTTAAAGCTTACAGTACCTTGAAAAGTACAGTACCATAGCTGGTACACAGGGGCTGGCATCCAGTGAAGAGGCAAGAAGAGATACTGACTAGAGGGAGATGAGCTGGGAGATGGTAGAGCTGAACTGTCAGCAATAGGAGATGGAGGGCAAGCTGCGATTACGCTCATACCTGATGGCGCTGGAATGCATCTTTGAAAGTTCAGAATTTGAAGGCTGATATGTGGGCACTTGGGCTTCCCTGGTGGCTCAGATGATAAAGAATCTGCCTGCAATGAAGGAGACCTGGTTTCGATCCGTGGGTTGGGAAGATCCCCTGGAGAAGGGCATGGCAACCCACTCCAGTATTCTTGCGTGAAGAATCCTCGTGACAGGGGAGCCTGTCAGGCTACGGTCCGCGGGGTTGCAAAGAGTCAGAGAAGACTGAGCGCCTAAGCACAGCGTGTAGGGACTTGCTGTATTTGAGAGACAAGTGCTGGTAGGAATAGAAGGTTAGCTTTATTCAATAGGCTGGCAACCTGGGGCAAAGGTGGACTCATATCTCAAAACCACCACTGCAGAGTCTGCTGGGCTATGACAGTTTTTAAAGGGAAAAAGGTGACGTGATCTCAGTGAGTCATTGAGGTAGAAGGTCAGACTCTTGGCCATTTCCCATTATGTGCACTGGGAGATTCTGGAAGGGAAAGCTGAGGGAAAAATCTAGTCATCTCTTAATTACTTACTCTTTATCTCTGCTTCTTTAAGGAACATGTTAGGCAAGGCTTTGTGTGATCAAATGATTTGAAAGGTGTACTTACTTGGACTGGACGTTAGTTAAAACACAGCTTTGCTCAAGTGACAAGACAAAGGGCCTCCCGCAGAGAGCTCTTTCCTGCAAAGAGCGGCTCATAAGGCTGTTTGGTTTAATTGTCCTTACTCCTAACTACTACTCAAAGCTATTTACATGTTTGGAGATGAACACAAGAATGCAATTTATTTTCCTATTTCTCAGTTACAGATGTATGATATATATTATTTTGATTTGAAATGAAAATTTTGAATTTTAAATAAACTGAGTAGATGAAGATACCCCTGTAATATCGTCAAATAGATGTTAGGAATAAAATAGAAGAAAGCTGATATCTTTAATGTGCACTGGGCCTAGACCTGTGACAAAAATATGAATGAAGTAATTCAGGTACAAACACTTCCACAAAGGAATACAGTCCCTCTCATTTTTCTCGAAGCCTGTGGCCTTTGTGGTCTCTCCTTTTTATTCCCACTTCAGGCGGAGAAATGAGTGTAAGAAATATTTCACTGTCCTCTTGATTCTACAAGAAAATCAGCAGCTCGGGTATGATGCTGAATGGCAGGCTGTGCTCAGCATCACTGTTGGGAAATGATATAGTAGCAGAGGCATCTTGACTCTAGATTTTTGCAGTGGGCAGAAATGGCCCAGATGTAGATTTTTTCAGTTTTAAAAGAGAAGACAGAAATGACGTACATATGCACACAACATACAGAGACACACTCAGCCACTTACAACACAAAAACATACCTTGAAATTTGATTTTCTTCATTTAGCAATAACTTAAGAAAACAAACAATAAAGCCACTGTTATAATCCATACTGTATGAACCAACATAAACCTGCCTGTGGGCTGAACTTCAAAGTCTAGACCATGTCTAAGCAAGAATGAAATAAAGGAAGTGAATTTGGGGGCATACCCCAGGGCCCCCGAGGTTGAAATGAGTGGAATGTCTCTGCTTTCTCTTCCTCCAGGAGCACCTGACTAATGACACAGCCCTCGGGGTTTAAAAAGTCAAATATCTTCCTCTTCCTGGCAGTGTCTGTACTAATCAGATGATCTAGTCTGTGGGGAGAAAACAATCCCAAATTCCCACAACAAAGCTTTATTTCTTGTGAAGTCATTTGTGGATTGTTGGCTGGCTTCTGGAGCAGCAGCCATCTCAGATATTGCAGGTCACTCTCATGGGGACAGAGATCTCAAGAGGACCTTTCTCCTCTATTAAATGTTCTGGCATTTACTTGGTCTGAACTAGACACACATTTTCTAGGTACAAAAAAACAAGACAAGGGCAACAAAAAACCAACCCCCACAAAATGAAAGTCGCTAAGTGTCTGATTCTTTGTGACCCCATCATGCTCCTCTGTCCATGGGATTCTCCAGGCAAGAATAATGGAGTGGGTTGCCGTTTCCTTCTCTAGGGGATCTTCCCAACCCAGGGAACAAACCCAGGTCTTCTGTGTTGCAGGCAGCCTCTTAACTGTCTTAGCCACCAGGAAGTCCAAGAATACTGGAATGGGAAGCCATTCCCTTCCGCAGGGTATCTTCCCAACCCAGGGATCTAACCAGGGTCTCTTCCATGGCAGGCAGATTCTTTACCTTCTGAGCCACCCTCAAAAAAACAAAACCAAAAACCCAGGAGAAGAGGAATTCTTGTACAGGGGAAAAAATACATATTTGGGTAAGAAATCAATTACTATTAGATTTTCCATTAAATAACTAAAAGATAGGCTACTCTTGATCATTTAACAAGTCAAACACATTTATGTTATGGCTTTCATTATGATTTTAGGTTAAACTTATAGAATGTCACATACAGAGTCTACCTTCATTTAGTAACTGTGGTCTGTATGTAATTATTCTTCTTGTTCAGTCACTCGGTCATATCTGATTCTTTGCAACCCCGTGGACTACAGCACAACCAGGCTTTCCTGTTTTTTTACCATCTCCCAGAGTTTGCTCAGACTCATGTTGACGGAGTGGGTGATACCATCCAGCCATCTCACCCTCTGTCGTCCTCTTCACTTACCTTCAGTCTTTCCCAGCATCAAGGTCTTTTCTAATGAGTCTGCTCTCTGCAAGAGGTAACCAAAGTATTGGAGCTTTAGGTTTAGCATCAGTCTTTTCAGTGAATATTCAGGATTGATTTCATTTAGGATTGACTATTTTGATCTCCTTGCAGTCCAAGGAATTCTCAAGGGTCTTCTCCAACACCACAGTTCAAAAGCATCAATTCTTTTGTGCTCAGCCTTCTTTATGGTACAACTCTCACATCTGTATACAACTACTAGAGAAACCATAGCTGTGACTATATGGCCCCTTGTTAGCAAAGGAATGTCTCTGCTTTTTAGTATGCTGTTTAGGTTTGTCATAGTTTTTCTTCCAAGGAGCAAGTGTCTTTTAATTTTAGGGCTGCAGTCACCACCCACAGTGTTTTTGGAGCCCAAGAAAATAAAGTCTGTCTCTATTTCCATTGTTTCTCCATCAATTTGCCATGGAGTGATGGGACTAGATACCATGATCTTAATTTTCTGAATTTTGTGTTTTAAGCCAACTATTATCCTAGTAGCATTTTAATCTGTCCTAATGTGTGGATCACAATAAACTGTAGAAAATTCTGAAAGAGATGGGAATACCAGACCACCTGACCTGCCTCTTGAGAAATCTGTATGCAGGCCAGGAAGTAACAGTTAGAACTGGACATGGAATAACAGACTGGTTCCAAATAGGAAAAGGAGTATGTCAAGGCTGTATATTGTCACCCTGCTTATTTAACTTATATGCAGAGTGCATCATGAGAAACGCTGGACTGGAAGAACCACAAGCTGGAATCAAGATTGCTGGGAAAAATATCAATAACCTCAGATATGCAGATGACACCACCCTTATGGCAGAAAGTGAAGAGGAACTCAAAAGCCTCTTGATGAAAGTGAAAGATGAGAGTGAAAAAGTTGGCTTAAAGCTCAACATTCAGAAAACAAAGATCATGGCATCCGGT
>SJYQ01002078.1:229687-241751 GCA_006410935.1 Redunca redunca
CTTGGCTATCTGTGCATCATTAATAATTGGAAATAAAAGAACTGTTTACCTGATCTTAGAATTTTCCTATGTGAAACATAGAATCAGCCATTTCTGGAAGGATACCTCATTTCTTTTAGTAGGAAATTTGGGAAGCTATATTAGAGGTAAAATCTGGTTACTAGAGAAGTATTCTTTGTTCATGGACTGTCATTGTTTCTAGGTCACTTCAGTGGAGAAGTTTAGAAAATATTGTTGAGTTCAGATATTTTGTTATGCCAGAAAGGACGAACGCTTTTGATAAAAAAGCGATCAACTTAAAAGGGCAGGGCTCAGCTTGAAGAAACTCACAATGGCCAAATGCTGACTCTCAGAGTGTCACAGAGAAAAACGATTGTAGATTAGAGAGGCATATTAAATAAATGAAAACTCAAGAGTCTATAATAATAACAACAAAAAGAGTAATCTAGAAGAATTATAGTTCCCATTATTGATGGTGGCTCATAAACCAAACACTCATTTTCAGAACTGGTTATTAATAGAAAAGAGTTACCATATACTATCCTAACTTCATGAAAGAATGAGATTTCTCAGTAGGCAATTAATCCTGGTTGATAACTAGTGAAGAATGCCAATGTAAATGAATTGAAGGCATGATACAGTGGGGAGCTCATCATTTTCAAATATTGATTCAGGTATGAAATAACAATTGGTTCTTAAAACACAAGGTAGAATATTCATAGAGAATTCTGCAGTCCTTAAATTGTCAAATTTTATAATGGCAATTAATATTTCATATAGAAATGAATATGCTAACCAAAGAAAAATGATGCTAATATTGCCGAACACCAATTATACAGCAGATATTACTAGTTGCTTTAATTATGTTTTCTCATTTAATCTTAACAATACCATGATGTAGTAGCAACATGGTTTAAAAGGGGAGAAATAAAGATCATGATAGTTCAGTAGCCTGGCAAGAACCACTTATTAGGAAGTGACAGAGTTAAAATTAAAACTCTAGTCATGCCGATTACTTTCTCTGTTCTATAAGCCTCAAAAGTAGGTTATATAACACTTACACTTTTTGCTTGAATTTATCAATATAGGTATAGATCTAAACTAGCACCATGTAATGTTGGTATTGGCTTCCCAGGTGGCACTAGTGGTAAAGAGGAGACATAAGAGACAAGGGTTCAATCCATGGGTTGGAAAGATCCCTGGAAAAGAGCATGACAACCCACTCCAGTATTCTTGCCTGGAGAAACCCATGGACAAAGAAGCCTGGGGGTCTACAGTCCATAGAGTTGCAAAGAATCAGACATGACTGAAGTGACTTAGCATGCATGCATGGTATATTGGTATTACAGAACAGTATCATAGATTTTCTATGATATCTGGAAAAGATTTTAATTTTTAAAAGATTATGTTTTAAGACAGTTTGGACTCAGCCTCATTTGTGACCTGGGGCACAAAGCTAGTTAGTTTATTTTGTTGAAGATAACATGTGTATTTCTTAACACGTTTTCCTCTTTATACAAATATTTAAAACAAACCACAACCTGTATATCAAACTTTACAATGTAAAAGTAATTCTGAATAATTTTCATTGAGAAAGTGATAGAAAGTTGAATGACGTGTTTGTTTTATGCCTTTATGCATTGGTATCTGAGGTGTAAGTTATAGTATTTCCTTAACCAGCACTGCATGTATTAAATTATTTGCTTGATAGAAAAACTTACCTATGTATATTTTTGTTACTGTTCAACTTTACTTCCCTCAGCTTAAACTTATAAGATATTATTTCTGACAGTTTATCCAGATAAACTGAGCTATTTTGTAATGGTATGTCCAATAAGAAGTTAATATTTAAACTATGTAAAGAATTTATACAATTCAATAGCAAAAAATCAAACAAATCCAAAGGACCTGGATACCATTTTTCCAAAGAAGACGTACAGATGGCCAACAGGCACAAAAATGATGTTCAACATCACTAATCATCAGAGAAAGGCAAATAGAAGCCATGATGTGATATTGCCTCACAGCTGGCAGAATGGCTATTGTCAAAAAGCAAGAGATGACAAGTGCTGGAGAGAATGTAGAGAAAAAGGAACCCATGTACACTGTTAGTGGGAATGTAAATTGGTGTGAGCACCCTGGGAAACACTGTGGAGGCTCCTCAAATCACTGAAATTAGAACCACCATATTATAATCCAGCAAATCCACTCCTGGATATTCAGTCAAAGAAAATGAAAACACTAACTCAAAAATAATACATGCACCGGATGTTCATAGATACATTGTTTATAACAGGCAATATGTGGAAGCAACCTAAGTGTCCACCAACAGATGAATGAATGAGGAAAATGTGGCATATACATAAATAATGGAATACTACCCAGCCATTAAAAAGAATGAATGTTTGCCATTGGAAACAACATGGATGTAAATAGAGGGTATTGTATTTAGTAAAATAAGTCAGATTGTGAAAGACAAATATTATCTATTTCACTTATGTGTGGAATCTAGAAAATAAAACCAAGAACAAATACAGCAAAACAGAAATAAACTTACAGAAATAGAGAACGTACTAGAAGTTACCAGAGGGTAGGGAGTACGGGAGGAGCAAAATAGGTGAAGGGTATTAAGAGGCACAGACTAATATGTATAAAATAAATGTCACAAGAATGTGATGTACCGCATAGTGAATATAGTCACTATTTTATGATAACCTTGTATGGCATGTAATCTATAAAAACATCAAATTCTTATGTTGTTCACCTGAAACTAACATAGTATTGTAAGCTATGATAGTGAAAATCATGTCTGGCTCTTTGAGACCCTATGAACTATATAGTCCTTGGAATTCTTCTCCAGGCCAGAACACTGGAATGGGTAGCCTTTCCCTTCTCCGGGGGATCTTCCCAACCCAGGGATCGAACCCAGGTCTCCCGCATTGCAGGCAGATTCTTTACCAGCTGAGCCACATGGGATGTCACAAGGGAAGTCAGCTTTACTTCCATTAAAAAAAAGAAAATTCTCAGACTGGAATATTGGTGTCTACCTTTCTCCATTTTGGGGTCCTCAAGTTTGTAGTTCTCTTATTGGACATTGCCAAAGAGTTGACATACTGTGTGAGAAAGATCAAACATATATACTACTAATAATGTTATTACACAGCAATTGTTCTTTCCTCAGGCAAAATGGGAATACGTTTCCTTAAATACAGTTCTTTCCACCTCAACTATATTGTCAACTTGCTTCCAACTGGTCATCCTCTATCACCTCTCACTTCCTGTTCTACACAGCAGAAGGAATATGACAGTGGGGACCAGTTCTATATCGGACGGAGAATATTGTTATGTATAAGGATTCATCTATTTTATTACAAGTTAATTTTTGTCCTTGTTACTGGTATCTATACCACATTCCTTAGAAGTTTACTTATCAAAATGCTTACTGTTTTGACAGAAAATTGATGAAACCAAAAGTTATAGTATTAGTAGCAGAATTTGATAAAAATACTTTTCTTTATGCTTTAAGAAAATAAATGGCTATAAAAGTTAAAAGGCAGCATGGGCTTGCCATTTTGCTATGCCAGATGCTTATCTAACCTCGTGGGCTCATTGAAGACGCAGATAACCACTGGGGTGTGTGTGCACGGAGCCTGTGTTCTACAGATCGCCCTTTTGAGTGTCTGCCCCTGTCCATGGCATGGCATGTAGTCTTCTAGAATCTGGCGCACAGCTTCCTCCCCAGCAGTGCATGTGAGCTAGGTCACTTCAGTTGTGTCTGACTCTTTGTAACCCCATGGACTCTAGCCTGCTAGGCTCCTCCGTCCATGGGTTTCTCCAGGCAAGAACACTGGAGTGGGTTGACATTTCCTCCCCCAGGGGATCTTCCTGACTCAGGGATCCAGCCTGTGTCCCTGTGTCTCCCGTATCTCCTGCATTGCAGGCTGACTCTTTACCACTGAGCCACCAGGGAAGCCCTTCCACCCCCAACCCCCTGCTCCAGCACATCTGATATCAAATCTGGGTTCAAGTACTAAATGAGTACTAAATCAAGTACTGGGTTCAAGTAGCTGGATGAACTCTGACAGTTTCTTTCACTTCTCTGAGCCATACTGCTCACAGTTAATAAAAGGGAATATCACTGAAATAATCAAGTGAAGTAAATGTACAAAATACTCTGTAAAAACATTAGTACCCCTCCTGTGATTAAAGATGACTAGAATTATAGATAAAAAAATAACTCAGTATTATTCTTCCTGGGAGTCTTTGGTCTACCATGGGACACCAGTCCTAATGATTCACATTTTACCTTTTTTTCAGGATAAAAGTCTCCTCTCTTTTATCAAAATGTGAGTCTGTTTCTTTCTTTTTTTTTTTTAATACTGCCTGACTCCTTTCCTCTATCCCCCAAATCTTAGAAGGTATGAAAGAATCTCAAGTTTAAAAGCAGAAGGAAGGAAACCATGTGAACATTTCTTTCATGCAATCACGTGCATTGTATTTTCTTCCAAAACTAAAGCAATTCCTAATAGCCCGATGTCTGGATTAATATAAAGAACAGTGACTTTGTAAGCACCTGCTAGGCAGCTCTATAATGAATAGCAGTCCTCACAATCAGATTCAGAGACAAATAAAATTGGACAACAGAATTTTGCCTCTTCAAAGTTACTTAACCCACTGGAAGTCTTTTATATGACAGTCTTCAGCTGTCGATGCCTCCCTCTGAGGGAGCTTTCCCTGGTCTAGCATAGATCTACCTGCCAGGGAATCTCTCTCACCACTGGTTGCTTCTCTCCTGCTGCAATAATTGTCTTCCAAGCTGGGCTCCACATACAGATATCCCAGCTGGAAGAGGAAACTATGAGAGAGAAGAAAATACTAGACTGTTGGTTCTGATTTTTCCGTGAATTTCTTAAACTGTAGTGCCCAAATATATATGGATGTCAGAGCTGTGTTTAATTAATTTGCTATTCAGTTGGGGCCTGTAGAGAGTAAATAGTTCAGAGGCTTTGGAAAACAAGCAGAAAACGTCTCAGGGGTTCCTGCCATGCTGTGGTTTATGACAGGAAAATGGGTGAGAATCAGGGCCCAATTAAGGGAAATTCAGCTGCTGATCCAAAGGTGCCCAGGTTCACTGAGTTAACATCCCAGTCTCCTTCAGTGAATTTAAGGGACAAGACGGCTGGTCTCCTGAGTGAGACACGGGAAGGGCAGTGTCTCTTTAAAAACTGCAGAAAATTTCCACACTCACAGGAGCCGGCTCTCAGTGGTGAAAGGGGCTGAGATACAAAGTCATAAAGGCAGGCAGGGCTGTCTTTCTTACAGAAAGTCTGATTCTACAGACACATTGGTAAGAGCTTGTTTGCTTGTGTTCTTGGAGTCTGGGAAAGTAATTCAGTACAGCTTTAACTGTGACCTTTGATTATCTCCCTAATCCTTGCTTACTCAAGATGAGTAATAAAACTGCCCTTTGCAGAATCCCTATCTCCAGAAGAAACCTCAGATGCCAGCTTCAAAGATGAGGAAGAATCAGACTGTGAGAGAATTTAATGATTTATTTTCACTCTCAAGTGGAGAGAAAAACCTTCAGAAGAAAAATGAGAATGAAAATGAAATTTTGAAGGCAGCAATCTGCTAATTAATTTGCAAAATGTCTTGAAAGCATCGAAATAAATAATGACCAACAAAACTAAGCAGGAAGCCACGTATGAGATGCAACATGGGACACATATTAGAATACACTTTTATTTATATTTCATATGAAAGAGTGCAGGGAACGGGTGGAAAACACAGCCTACATGTTTTTGTGAAGTGAAGTGAAGTTGCTCAGTCATGTCTGACTCTCTGCAACCCCATGGACTGTAGCCTTCTAGGCTTTTCCATCCATAGGATTCTCCAGGCAAGAATACCGGAGTGGGTTACCATTTCCTTCTCCAGGGGATCTTCCTGACCTAGGGATCGAACCCAGGTCTCCTGCATTAGAGGCAGACGCTTGAACCTCTGAGCCACCAGGAGAATTATGTTTTATATACATCATGTCAGGGCTTCGCTGGTGGCTCAGATGGTAAAGAATCTGTCTGCAGTGTGGGAGACCTGGGTTCGATCCCTGGGTTGGGATGATCTCCCAGAGAAGGAACAGGCAACCCATTCCAGTATTCTTGCCTGGAGAATCCCGTGGACAGCGGAGCCTGGCAGGCTATAGGCTACAGTCCATGGGGCTGTAGGGTCAAACATGAATGAGCAACTAATGCACACTAACAGCATGTTATTTAATCTATCCTGAAACTCTGATTAGCTGATTTGTTTTCATCTTTTCACTGATGAAACATGTGGTGTAGAACAGCAAAGAATTTTGTGCAAGGACTTATTGGCAACAAGTGAGAGAGCCCGAATATGAACATCATGCTGCATATAAGCAAAAGGGTAGAAAAGAATGGCCATGTAAACTGCCGCACCTCATCTTGCACCATGGAGGAACCTGGGCCATAGTACTCATTTTCCAAGAGAGTTGTAAAGAGCTGGGCTTCAGCTCAGATAGTGAGATCTCAAGAAATTCAATGTTTGACTCGAACATTGAGCTACAGCTAGTGCCTAGGTTTAGTGTAGTTCTAAGTCAGAGGGCCAGTAGCTTTCCAGACCCATGTTATTGATAGGGGTGGCTAAGAGAACTCTCCTTGCAGTGCAGGGTTTGAATCCTACTCTGACTAGCTGTATGACTAAGCAAATTACTAACATTCCTGTGTTCTCCAGACATTTTAGAAGGATTAGATGAGTTAATATATGAGAAGAGCTTCCATTAGTCCTGTTTTCTATTACCAGTGCTTTCATAGGAGGGACTCAGACGTGTATTGGAAATAAGAAATGTGATACCAAGACCTAGATAATGTGGCCAGTGGAAGTCAATGGAAACATCCAGTTAGATGCTGCTGCAATTATGCAGAGTATGAGAAAGCCCTTGGTTTGTAGGCCTGTTTTCTCTTTTTAATCTTTATTTTGTTCTGAAATATTGTGGATTTGGCAGAAAGCCAAGAATAACTAAAGAGCCTCTTGCTGAAGGTGAAAGAAGAGAGTCAAAAAGTTGGCTTAAAACACAACATTCAGAAAACTAAGATCATGGCATCTGGTCCCATCACTTCATGGAAAATAGATGGGGAAACAATGGAAATAATGAGAGACTTTATTTTGGGGGGCTCCAAAATCACTGCAGATGGTGACTGCAGCCATGAAATTAAAAGACCCTTGCTCCTTGGAAGAAAAGTTATGATCAACCTAGACAGCATATTAAAAAGCAGAGACATTACTTTGCCAATAAAGCTCCATCTAGTCAAAGCTATGGCTTTTCCAGTAGTCATATATGGATGTGAGAGTTGGACTATAAAGAAAGCTGAGCGCCAAAGAATTGATGCTTTTGAACTGTGGTGTTTGAGAAGACTCTTGGGAGTCCCTTGGACTGCAATGTGATCAAATCAGTCAGTCCTAAAGGAAATCAGTCCTGAATATTCATTGAGAGGACTGATGTTGAAGCTGAAACTCCAATACTTTGGCCACCTGATGTGAAGAACTGACTCATTGGAAAAGACCGTAATGCTGGGAAAGATTGAAGGCAGGAGGAAAAGGGGATGACAGAGGATGAAGTGGTTGGATGGCATCATCAACTTGATGGACATGAGTTTGAACAAGCTCTAGGAGCTGGTGATGGACAGGGTAGCCTGGTGTGCTGCAGTCCATGGAATCGCAGAGTTGGACATGACTGAGCAACTGAACTCAACTGATTGTGCATTTATTATAATGAAATATACATTAATATTAATTTGAAATGATTTTTGAAAGATGTGGACACAGGTCGGGGGAAAGTGAAGGTGGGATGAATTGAGAGAATGCAGTTGTATTCAATGAATTGTATATATTGATATATCTACACTACCATGTGTAAGATAAATAGCTAGTGTGGATGTGCTGTATAGTGCAAGGAGCTCAGCTTGATGATCTGTGATAATCTAGATGGATGGGGTGGGCATGGGGGGAGAGAGGTCCGCGAGGGAGTGGATATATGGTTAGATATGGCCGATTCACTGTTGTACAGCAGAAACTAACACAATACTGTAAAGCAATTGTAAGTGTGTTTTCTCACCCTCGAGCATCCATATGACAGACATTCTGCAGAAAGACACAGTGATTACCCCAGCTCCTGGCCACCGGTGCCTGCATAGCTGGAGAGTGGACAGTGCTGCTGTGCCTCTGGGTGCAAGAGCTTGCTGCCTGCATCTGGGAGGAGCAAGAGACCGGCGGGGCTGGTGGTGACTCTAAAGCACCAGGACATATGGATGTTTTATCTGGTTGAGTCAAAAGGCTCTTGGGGCTCTCTCATCAGGAGTTGAATTTATTTCCATTGGTCACATTTTCAGGGATTATTTGATTGCCAGAGAAATATTAACTTCGATTAATCTGTAGTAAAAGGAGAAATGTTAGACAGGATACAGGACTTTCTCATAGAACCTTCAGCCTAGGAGTATATTGGGGACACACACAGGCCTGAACGAAAGCACTGGAAACTTCTGAGCAGCTCATATATTTTCACCCCAGAGGACATAATGGTCTTCTTTGAAAACCTGCTCTATTCTTACTTTACTTCTCTTTTTCTTTACAGAGTGGATGTTATACATTCATAGTCTAGCCATAATAAGAGCACCAGCCCCAATTTTACATGAGATTATTGTTCAGGAGGCTGATGGAGATGAATCGATTCTAATTCCAGCTTTCTGGGTAGAAGAAGAAAAAGTCTGATTGGCTAAGGCTTCGTCGTTTCTACATTTTATCCAATCATCAAGGAGCAGGATTTTTTTTTTTTTTTCATATAAGGACACAGAAATAGATTCTCTGAGAAGAGAGTGTGAGATGCGAAGGAAATTGTCATTAGAGAAAATCATTGTCATTATAATGCTGCAGGTTATATTGAGAAGTTCTGCTCAATAAAGTGTTTTGATTAAGAAGGTGCTGGATAAACAGTAGTCTTAAAATGGGAACCAGACAGTCTGAGTACTGGCCTGGCTTTGCCTTTTTCTCTTTGTATCTCCCTGTTCTTTCTCTCTAGGTCTTGTTGCATTGACTGATAGAATGCAGCTTTCTTAAAACTAGATTGTTTTAGATTTCCAGAAAATAGAGAGTTGAACTGAAATCTCTTGTCTTTAAAACACTGAGTTAAAATTGCCTTTTCTTGGCTCTGAGCCATTGGAGGACAAGTCTATATCTCTTTCAAGGTTATATAACTGTTTGCTAGGATATGTAAGACACAAAAATCATGAACAAATGATTTAGTGTAAGATGTTTGCTAACCAGAAGTCTTTGTGGGCTACTGTTAGAACCAAAGACTACTTTCATTTTTTCTTTCTTTCTTTCTTTTTTTTTTTTTTTTTGGATTGATTAATCGATGGAGGTTTGGAGCCACCCTGGTGGCTCAGACAGTAAAGAATCTGCTGGCAATGCAGGATACCAGGGTATGATCCCTGGGTCAGGAGAATCCTTTGGAGAAGGGAATGGCTACCCACTTCTTGCCTGGAAAACCCCATGGGCAGAGGAGCCTGGTGGGCTATAATCTGTGTGCAAAGAGACAGATACAACTGAGTGACTTTCACTTTTCTTTTACTTTGGAGTCTAGGAAATGGCAACCCACTCCAGTACTCTTGCCTGGAGAATCCCATGGAGGGAGGAGCCTGATAGGCTACCGTCCATGGGGTTGCAAAGAGTCGGACACGACTGAGCGACGAACTACTAACTACTACTTAGCAATTAGTTTTGACATCTACTCTTTTGTGGATGGGTTGTTGTTACCTGACTGGTTCTGCCAGAGGACTTTTAGTAGAAGCGGCTATGGTAACTTCAGGTAGAGATGATTAAGACTGGCTATATCTACAGTATGATTTTTTTCCCCCTATCTTGGTGATCCTGGAGGCTGTGTGCCCCAGATGGTAAAGTTATAGGATGGTGGGAGACAGCTGATCTGACTGAAGTTTGTGAGCTTGAAAAAGTTATTTAGGGGTTTCTCTGCTATTGCAACATAACCTGTCTTAACACAATAACTGAGCAAATATTTCACACAAGGGGGATCTTTTGATCTTGGTTTTGAGAAATGGATAGAATTTTACTGAGGAAAGAATCATAATTGTCCTAAGGAGAAGAGTAGCTGGAAAGAAATGGAAGAATGAAAGTACCTTACCTGGTCAAAGAATAACAGTTTGGATATTTGGAAAATGTCTCATCTACCAAGTAGAGAATGACTTTGTGAAATTTTGGAAGGCTACACAGAATATAACTCTAAACTGAATTTGCACATCTTTCTTAATCTTAAGTATTTCTTCAAAATATATGATTATGGTTATCACTATGAATTATAATTTCTGACCATTAAACTCAATGATCACTTTAATAAACAGACTCTCTCATAATTCTCCAGTGAGAATTAGATACAGTGTTGACACAATCCTATTGTCAAACAAGTTCATAAGGTAAAAGGGCCAGAAAGGTAGTCATACCTAGATCATGAGATACCGCCTCCCTCAGAGGGTAGATGATAATGTGACAGGATAATGGCATGGGATCAATTAGTGTTGACAGGATCAGCATTTTATTTTACTTTTCTTTATTTATTTGCCTGGGCCAGGCTTTAGTTACACTCTGCAGGATCTTCCATCTTCTTTCTGGCATGTGATCTAGTTCCCTGACCAGAGATCGCACCTGGGCTCCCAGCATTAAGAGCATGGAGTCTTAGACACTGGATTTCCAGGAAAGTCCCAGGATAAGAGTTTTAAAAGATAAAGAATTTTAGGGATGCATATGCTAAGTGATCAATACTAGTGAAATGCTCTCACTTTTTTATTATGTTAAAACATAATAAGTATGCATGTTTAATAATTTTATGAGTCATAAGTATAATTTTCCCCTCTATGATGTGTAACATTTTCCATCCATCTAACTGCCAACACATCTTTAGATTAACCAGGTCTTTGGCTTTGTTCTTTAATTCTCCTTAGCCTGGTTATCTCTAATCTAGGCATGTGAACTTTTGTCTGTTTACTGAAGTAAAATAACTTTCAGAAAACAATGTAAATCATGTTTAAATTTAATTCTTCATTTGTGGGAAGAGAATATAAATGTGTTCCAGATGATGTAAATCCAGAAAAGTGAGATGCCAAGTGTTCTTGTGATGAGTTTAGTCAAAGGGATAAGTTAATTCAGCATCAGTCACTGTTACCCTTTGAACTATTTATAGTACATATCAGTTCAGTTCAGTTCAGTCGCTCAGTCATGTCCGACTCTTGGCGACCCCATGAGTCGCATCATGCCAGGCCTCCCTGTCCATCACCAATGCCCGGAGTTCACTCAGACTCACGTCCATCGAGTCAGTGATGCCATCCAGCCATCTCATCCTCTGTTGTCCTCTTCTCCTCCTGCCCTTAATCCCTCCCAGCATCAGAGTCTTTTCCAATGAGTCAACTCTTGGCATGAGGTGGCCAAAGTACTGGAGTTTCAGCATTAGCATCAGTCCTTCCAAAGAAATCCCAGGATTGATCTCCTTCAGAATGGACTGGTTGGATCTCCTTGCAGGCCAAGGGACTCTCAAGAGTCATCTCCAACACCACAGTTCAAAAGCATCAATTCTTCAGCACTCAGCCTTCTTCACAGTGCAACTCTCACATCCATACATGACCACTGGAAAAACCATAGCCTTGACTAGATGGACCTTAGTCGGCAAAGTAATATCTCTGCTCTTGAATATGCTATCTAGGTTGGTCATAAGTTTTCTTCCAAGGAGTAAGTGTCTCTTAATTTCATGGCTGCAGTCACCATCTGCAGTGATTTTGGAGCCAAAAAAAAAAAAGTCTGACACTGTTTCTACTGTTTCCCCATCTATTTGCCATGAAGTAATGGGACTGGATGCCATGATCTTCGTTTTCTGAATGTTGAGCTTTAAGCCAACTTTTTTGCTCTCCTCTTTCACTTTCATCAAGAGGCTTTTTAGCTCCTTTTCACTTTTTGCCATAAGGGTGGTGTCATCTGTATATCTGAGGTT
>SJYQ01002078.1:257906-272221 GCA_006410935.1 Redunca redunca
ATAAAACAGAGTTTGGAATAGTACTTTGTTGCTAAAATTACAAGAACTAATACATGTGACACCTTGATTAGTATCTGATACAAGGAAAATAAAGTTTAAATTTCTTATTTTCATTGCTGCTCTTCTTATTTGATCACCAAGTAGTCTATGTGGCAATGAGTTTTTACTTTATTATTTACAGAATATGCATTGTATACCATTATAAGACTCATGCTGGTTGTTTGTTCTATTTAAAGATGAATACATTTCTTAATCACTTAAGATCTGAGGAACCAGCCCTCTGACCCCATTTTCTATCTCTCTTTATCTAAAGAAGTTTTAATAAAAAATGATTCACGCAGAAACATTTATGGAAATGTGTAGAGCTTTTGCCCATTGTATTTTTAGTAGCTGGTCCTGTAAAGACAGGGTATTTTTGAAACAAGTGGTCTGAATTCTTGATAGTGGATTTCAACTTTGAAACAAAAATTTCCAACACAAATTTCCTAATTGGTAAGTTTTTAAATTGAAGAGAGTCTGTGAGCAGTTGTCTCAGACAGTTTAAATTTTGATATTTTAGTGAAAATTTACTCTTAAATATTTTAAATATGAAGATTTTCTAAAAGTGCATTTTTAACTCATCTCTGACAAGTCATGCAATTGTCATGTGTGGATTTCAAGCTATGAGATTTACTTTCATCGCAGTCATATAATGATATGTGTGATGACTTTCCAGGAGTCTATGATTGTCTGGGGTTTACTGTTAGGAAATCCATGTGTCTCCACATGTCAGCCATATAATAAAGGTAATATTTTGGCATCTGCATTCCTGATTGCTCTCTGCCCTAATTTTGTTGCCAAATCATGCAGCAAATGAAAAAATGATAGTATTACAGCAAATAGAAAAATGATAGTATTAGAGCCAGTAGACTATTGTGTGTCAGGAACTGTTCTAAGCCGTTTAATATAATAACATTTCAATCCATATTATTATCACCATTTTTTTTTACAGGAGGAAACTGAGACATACACATGCTAGTTACGGTGCTCAAGACTGCACAAATAATGGGCAGTGCATCTGGGATCCAAATCCAGGAACCTGGTTTCCAGTTGGCACATATGCTGTAAGGCTTGTAGGTGTTCTGTTTAAAGCTCCCTCAAATTTTAGTACTATGAAAGTAATAGATTCATCATAGACAGGAAAAGTGGCCCAGATGTGGCCTGAATAACAATTCTATGGAGGAAACATTATCACTAGGAAAAGGAATATGAAAATGGAATGTGTCCACAGCCACTGCCCATGCTTTCATATTACATTTCACCCATAATTAAATGTAACCTTTTGGGAAGTGGTTAGAACACCTGAAATTAGTGGGAGCTTATTATAAACATTAATATAAGTTATGGATAAATACATTTACATATCTTTCCCATCTGGATTCATGGGCTGAGATTTGTATCTGCTACATGAGCAGTAACTCACATATCTGCAATATTTAATTTGGCTTATTTAGTCAATTAAACATATCACTAACCCATGCATGTTACTATAACTATATTTAATGAAGTAGACATTCAGCTTTGTTGACGAAAGATTAAGGTGATTCAGTGTTTTATCTTTGGAGAAGGCAATGGCACCCCACTCCAGTACTCTTGCCTGGAAAATCCCATGGACGGAGGAGCCTGGTAGGCTCCAGTCCATGGGGTCGCAAAAAGTTGGACACGACTGAGCGACCTCACTTCCACTTTTCACTTTCATCCATTGGAGAAGGCAATGGCAACCCACTCCAGTGTTCTTGCCTGGAAAATCCCAGGGACGATGGAGCCTGGTGGGCTGCCGTCTATGGGGTCGCACAGGGTCAGACACGACTGAAGCGACTTAGCAGCAGCAGCAGCAGTGTTTTATTTTAAATGTTAATCATAGACTTTGACTTGCTTCAGTATTTTAAAATAAACAGTATATTCCTGTTTGATTACACATAACTCTTAAGTACTGCAATACATGTGGCATTCAGTTAAACTTTTCTGAAGCTGTTAGGATCTTTTTGACAGCTAGTGCTACTCAGTGTAAAAAAGATGACATGAACACATTTTAGCAAAAGCTTTTATGTGAGCTACTCTTTCCACAGTTTACTTCCTTTTTTTTTTTTGCTAGTGCAGTCAGGTATCACTGCTTATCACTTAATAGTATGTTAATAAATTATATAAGCATACTTTTATCTACTTTTGTTTATCACATATTTTAAAAGGATAATTTCTTAATATTCATCATACATATGTGGAACAAATACTTGGGGAGAATCAAATACGAAATTGCAATAATTTCAAATGAATTGAAACTTTTTTATAATCCTCGAAATTACATATTTTTAGTATCTGCTGAGTAACTGCTGTATACCAGGGGTTGTTCTAAGTTCTGAGGACACAGCATTGAGAAATTTCCTTCTATAAGAATTTATTTGGGGGCATTGAGTTTCCTAAGTGGTGAGAATAGTTTTATTAATATGGTGAATGACAGGGATTAATTTTCTTTTTTAACTTTTCCTTTAATGTTTCTACTTTGTTGAGTTGTGATTGACACATATAAAGCTCTGCTCGTTTGATATATACAACTACATGGGGCTTCCCTGGTGGCTCAGAGGATAAAGAGTCTGCCTGCAATGCAGGAGACCTGGGTTCAATTCCTGGCGTGGGAAGATCCCCTGGAGAAGGAAATGGCAACCCACTCCAGTATTCTTGCCTGGAGAATCCCATGGACAGAGGAGCTTGGCAAGCTACAGTCCACAGGGCTGCAAAGAGTCGGACACGACTAAGCAACTCCACTTCACTTCACTTCATACAACATGAAGGTCCCCTGGAGAAGGAAATGGCAACCCACTCCAGTCTTGTTGCCTAGAGAATTCCACAGACAGAGGAGCCTAGCGGGCTTCAGTCCATAGGGTTTCAAACAGATAAGACTGAGCAACTATCACACATACATACAACATGAAACAATCATCACTATAAATCTATAAACATATCCATCACCTCTAACCTAGTTTTTAAAATTAGTAGTGTTTTTTTTTTTTTTTTTTAATTGCAACACCTAACATGTACCTCTTGGAAATTGTTACATATGCAACACAGTATTGTTAACTGTAGATACTAGGCTAAATGGTGCATCTCCAGAAATTTTTCCTCGTGTATAACTGAAACATTATGCCTTTTCACCATCACCTCCCCGTTTTCCTTTTCTGACATCCTATGGAACCACCATTCCATTCTCTACTTCTGCAGTTTCACTCTTTTAGCTAGGTGAAATCATATGGTATTTTCTTCCTCTGCCTGACTTATTTTACTTAGCATAATGTCCTCTAGTTCCTCTCACCTTGACCCACATGGCAAAATTTCCTCATTTTTAAAAGTTGAATGGTATTCCTTTGTCTATATGTCATATGTTTAATCTGTTCATGAACATTTAGAAATGTTAAAGTATATATATTTTGGGACAAATCCTTCTTGGTCATAATGTATTATTTTAAAGTAGTTTCGATTCTGCCTACTCAAACTTTTAATATATGTGTCTTTGTTTATGTTGAATATTTGTGTTTATGTTTATAGTTTTCCATTTCTTTATTTTTGGTTTGTTTTCTCTGCCTGAGGAGCCAGTTACAAATTTGCTAAGACTTAGGTTAAAGACTGTGTGCTGCCTATGCTTTCTTCTAGGAGATTTATTGTTTTAGATGTTACACTTTAACCAATTTTGAGTTTATTTTTATATATGAATTGAGAAAATATTCTACTTTCATTCTTTTATATATAGCTGTTCATTTTCCCAACATTACTTATTGAAGAGGCAGTATTTTCACTATTTATAGTCTTTCATCCTTTGTTGTAGATTATTGACCATATGTGTATGAGTGTATTGCTGGGCACTTTATTCTTTTCCATTAACCTATGTCTCAAATTTTGTGGCAGTGCCATACTTTTTTGCTTACCATAGCTTTGTAGTATAGTCTGAAGTCAGGGAGAATGATACCTCTAGCTTTGTTCTTTTCTTCAAAGAAATAGTTTGGGCTATATAGGTCTTTTCTGGTTTTATATGTACTAAGTATTATTTGTTTTAGTTCTCAGAAAAATATGAGCATTTTGATAATGATTATATTAAATCTATAGGTTGCATTGGGTTATGTGGATATTTTAACATATTTAATTCTTCCAATCTATAAACATGGGATATCTTTCCATTTATTTGTATTGTCTTCAGTTCCCTTCTTTATTGTTTTATAAATTTAATTGTTTCTGATTACAGGTCTTTCACCATCTTGGTTAAATTTATTTCTAGGTATTTTATTCTTTTGATGAGATTATAAATGAGATTGCTTTATTCTTTTCTCTCTGTGATAGTTCATTATTATTGTATAGAATAACAGATTTCTGTATATTAATCTTGTATTCTGAAACTTTACTAAATTTATTAGTCCTAATAGTCTTTGGTAGCGGCATAAGGTTTTCTATATATAGTATTGTGTCATCTGCAAGTAGTGACAGTTTTACTTTTTCCCTTCCAATTTGGATGCTTTTGTGTCTTTTACTTGTCTGATTACTGTGGCTAGGATTTCCAAAACTGTATTAAGTAGAAGTGGTTAAGAGTGGTCATCCTTGTCTTGTTTCTGGTCATAGAGGAGAATCTGAAAGCTTTTAATCATTGAATATGATGTTAGCTGTAGGTTTGTTATGAAGAAGGGAAGTGAAGTAAAAGTTGCTCAGTTGTGTATGTGAACTATACAGTCCGTGGAATTCTCCAGAACAGAATACTGGAGTGGGTAGCCATTCCCTTCTCCAGGAGATCTTCCCAACCCAGTGATCGAACCCAGGTCTCCCACATTGCAGGTGGATTCTTTACCAGCTGAGCCAGCAGGGAAGGTTTCTCATAAATGTCTTCTATTATGTTAAGATATGGGAGCTCATCTGGTAAAGAATCCCCCTGCAATGCAGGAAACCATTGCATGGTATAAATGGTTTGATTCCTGGGTCAGAAAGATCCACTGGAGAAGGGACAGGCTGCCCACTGTAGCATTCTTGGGCTTCCCTGGTGGCTCAGCTGGTAATGAATCTGCCTGCAAGGCGGGAGACCTGGGTTTGATCCCTGGGTTGGGAAGATCCCCTGGAGAAGGGAACAGCTACACACTCCATTATTCTGGACTGGAGAGTTCTATGGACTTCCTAGTCCATGGGATCAGAGAGTTGGACGTGACTGAGCAACTTTCACTCACTTTACTCATGTTCCTTCTATACCAAATTTCTTGAATTTTTATCGTGAATGGAAATTGAAATATGTCAGATGGTTTTTTGGATATATTGAGATGATCATGTGATTTCTATTCTTCCTTTTCCTAATATGGTGTATCAAGGTGATTGATATTGAACCATATATGCATCACTGGAATAAATCCCTCTATATTATAATGTAAGATCTTTTTAGTGTACTGTTGAATTTGGTTTGCTAGTATTTTGTTGAAGATTTTTGCATGTATATTCATCAGAGAAACTGCATGGTATAAATGGTATATAACCAATATTTTATAATAACTTTCCATGAAGTATATTTTATAAAAATATCAAATTACTAATAAGGTACACGTGAAAATCTTATTGTAAGTCTACAACACTTTAATCCAAAAATATTATTTTTAATATTAAAAGAAAGAAATGTAACTTTCCTGTCTTTGTCTTTTGTATTAGGGAACTGTAAGATTGATTAAATGACATTAACATATTCTCTCTCTTTGAATTTTTTGGAAGAGTTTGCATCAGTTCAGATACTCAGTCATGTGCAACTCTTTGCGACCCCATGGACTGCAGCATGCCAAGCTTCTCTGTCCATCACCAACTCTCGGAGCTTTCTCAAACTCATGTCCATCAATTTGGGGATGCCATCCAACCATCTGATCCTCTGTTATCCCCTTCTCCTCCCACCTTTAGTCTTTCCCAGTATCAGGGTCTTTGCCAATGAGTCAGCTCTTCGCATCAGGTGGCCAAAGTGTTGGAGCTTCAGCTTCAGTATCAGTCCTTCCAATGAATATTCAGGACTGACCTCCTTTAGGGTGGACTGGTTGGATCTCCTTGCAGTCCAAGGGACTCTCAAGTGTCTTCTCCAACAACACAGTTCAAAAGCATCAATTCTGCTGCACTCAGCTTTCTTTATAGTCCAAATCTCATCCATACATGACTACTGGATAAACAATAACTGACTAGATGGACCTTTGTTGGCAAAGTAATGTCTCTGCTTTTTAACATGCTGTCTAGGTTGTTCATAGCTTTTCTTCCAAGGAGCAAGCGTCTTTTAATTTTATGGCTGAAGTCTCCATCTGCAGTGATTTTGGAGCCCCAGAAAATAAAGTCTGACACTGTTTCCACCGTTTCCCACCTATTTGCCATGAACTAATGAGAACAGATGCCATGATCTTTGTTTTCTGAATGTTGAGTTTTAAGCCAGGATTTTCACTCTCCTCTTTCACTTTCATCAAGACACTCACTAGTTCCTCTTCGCTTTCTGCCATAAATGTGGTGTCATCTGCATATCTGAGGTTATTGATATTCCTCCTGGGAATCTTGATTCCAGCTTGTGCTTCATCTAGCCTGGAATTTGGGATGATATACTCTGCATATAAGTGAAATAAATAGGGTCACAATATACAGCCTTGGAGTGCTTCTTTCCCAATTTGGAACCAGTCTGTTGTTCCATGTCCAGTTCTAACTGTTGCTTCTTGACCTGCATACATATTTCTCAGGAGGCAGGTAAGATGGTCTGGTGTTCCACTCTCTCTAAGAATTTTCCAAAGTTTGTTGTGATCCACACAATCACAGTCTTTATCACAGTCAATGAAGCAGAAGCAGATTGTTTTTTGGGAATTCTCTTGCTTTTTCTGTGATCCAGCAAATGTTGGCAATTTGATCTCTGGTTACTCTGCCTTTTCTAAATTCATCTTGAACATCTGGAAGTTCTCGGTTCACATACTTTGAAGCCTGGCTTGGAGAATTTTGAGCGTTACTTTGCTAGCCTGTGAGATGAGTGCAATTGTGTGGTAGTTTGAAAATTCTTTGGCATTGCCTTTGTTTGGGATTGGAATGAAAACTGACTTTTTCAAATCCTGTGGCCACCGCTGAGTTTTCCAAATTTGCTGGCATATTGAGTGCAATACTTTAATAGCATCATCTTTTAGGATTTTAAATAGCTCCTCTGTAATTTCATAAGTTCCACTAGCTTTGTTTGCAGTGATGCTTCCTATGGCCCACTTGACTTCACCCTCCAGGATGTCTGACTCTAAGGTGAGTGATCACACCATTGTGGTTATCTGGGTCATGGTCTTTTTTGTACAGTTCTGTGTATTGTTGCACCTCTTCTTAATATAATCTGCTTCTATTAGTGGACCATGACATTTCTGTCCTTTACTGCATCAAGTTAGTGTTATTTCTTATCTAATGATGGTGAGAATTAATCAGAAAACGCATTTGAATCTGCAGTTCTCTTTATGAGAAAGATTTAACTACACATCAGGCATACATTTTGGCTGATTATTTCAAGATAGTTCTTAAATTTGTAGGGAATATAGAACTGTTTTTGCAAAACCATATATAAAATCACATTAAGTCACAGCACCATCCTTTCGAGATTTTTTGAGCATTTTTGACTTAATAAACTTAATCCTGTTTTTTATTCAGATTTGTTTGATAGCAAATTGATAGCAAATGATGATTGCTAGTTTATGATTAGTAATTTCTTCTGTAGGTTGATTATACATACAATTATACATATTAAAAAGTAAAAGGTCACAAATTTACAACTCTAGAAAATGTAAAGACATACTCTGGTACTCTTTGCACTCAGATTATATGACAAACCTAGACAAGTTATTTAAAAGTAGAGGCATTACTCTGCTGGCAAAACTCTGTGTAGTAAGAGCTATGGTTTTTCCAGTAATCATGTACAGATATGAGAGTTGGACCATAAAGAAGGCTGAGCACCAAAGAAGTGATGCTTTCAAACTGTTGTGTTGGAGAAGACTCTTGAGAGTCCCTTGGACAGCAAGGAGATCAAACCAGTCAATGCTAAAGGAAATCAACCCTGAACTTTCACTGGAAGGACTGATGATGGAGCTCCAGTACTTTGACCACCCGAGGCAAAGAGCCAACTCATTAGAAAAGACCCTGATGGTGGGAAAGATAGAAAGCAGGAGGAGAAGGGGATGACAGAAGAGGAGATGGTTGGTTAGCATCACTTACTCAGTGGACATGAGTTTTAACTCTGTAGTCCAGTGGGGTCACAAAGAGTAGACAGGACTGAGTGACTGAACAACAACAAAGCATCTATTTTGTGGTAGCAACACAATTGCTGAACCTTCAAAAACATAGAACAGATGCCTCTGAACTTTATTTGGTAATAAAATAGCACCCCTTAGGGTTTCCCTGCTGACATATGCAGTAAAGAATCTTCCTGCAATACAGGAGACCCACATTCAATCTCTGGATCAGAAAGGTCTCTTGGATAAGGGCATGGCAACCCACTCCAGTACTCTTGCCTGGAGAATTCCGTGGAAAATAGAGCAGGACAGGCTATAGTCCATGGGGTTGCAAAAAGTTGGGCATGATTGAGTGACTAACACTACAGTAAACATTTTCACCATAGTCGACATATACAATTATTTATTTTAAAAAACATCTTAGACTAACGATGTATTTATGTCAGGTTTAAATGCAAATAGACACAGCATGAGAAGGATAATTCTAAAGCCTGGTTATAAAATAGGAAATGAAATTGTGCAACCAATGTTTGGAAAGACACTATATTTTTTTCAATTAAAACATAAAATACACACTTAAAAGTACAATTTTTATCATAATTTTTGAGTAATATTTGAAATATCTTGGTGCGATCTGATGATTCCACAGTTAGTAGCTAATAAAATCTCTGACCTTAGCATTTAAAGTCAACTGCCTTATGACTTGTCAGAAGACTATATTAAATATCTTAAATCCATTCTGTTACTTTTTAAACAGAATTTGTCCTACATTAAGATGTGTGATTTAACATTTTTGAGATGAGAGAACAGGCAAAATTTTCTTAGAAATATCTTAATTAACAATAATTATTTATTAAAAATGAAATATGCAAGTTTTGTCAGGGAATTATTTCTGATAATGGAATTATCAGATTATTTCTGATTATTTCTGATAATGGAAACCTAACACTAACTCTTCACCTAATCTTTTGCATAGATTTCGTTTGAACATATTTGAGGGTTTAAATTTTTCTTATGAAGATTATTGGAGGAGAAAGTATTAAAACCAAGATCTTTGAACTACTGATGTTTGAGTAGAAGAAAAAAATTCAGATATTCCTTGGAGACACCTGTCTCATTAACTTCAGTATGGATTTTGTCAGCATGAAGACTGTATGATTAGGCATTAAAATTAATTTCATAAGAGGCTCAAGTGAGATTAAATTTCACATGGGTTTAGTTTGGCAAAGTATTTTTTATCAGGGGTATAGAGTCATAAGAAGTGTATGCAATTTTAAGTGGATATAGCTGATGTACAGTGTGAAGAAATTTTACTAAAAATTCATTTGTGTGTGTTCATTAAAATAATCACTAGATACTAACAAGTATTATTGATTCAAAATATGCCAGTTGGTCTGGGTTCTTAAGAAGTAGAAAAAGAACACTATATTTTTCTATATTTTTTTCTCTATCTAGTTAGTCACTCAGTCACATCTCATTCTTTGTGAACCCACCAAGCTCCTCTGTCCATAGAAGAGCTTTCTCTATATGCTACCACTTAATTCTTTCTTCCATATTTAGTCGTGTCCAACTCTGAGCCCACCAGGCTCCCTCGTCCCTGGGATTCTCCAGGCAAGAACACTGGAGTGGGTTGCCATTTCCTTCCCCATCTAACACTGTACTTATACCTAAAGCTTTTAATCTTTGGTGATAGATTGGCACATTCTTATAGATCTCATTATGATTGAGTAATGTTTAGTAGTTCTTTTCTGATACTTAATATTAGTAGATTTTATCCATAAAAATAGAATGTTACTACCTATATGGAAATGTGATAAATTTGGTATGGACTATTAAACACAGTTAGTCACGGCATTCTGTTTATTTTGCAGAAATAAAATAAGATGTAATGAGTTTTGAGGATTTGTTAGCTCTTAAAGATATAATTTGCTGAACTGTATTTTTTTTTAAATGGCTATGCTGCATTGCTTGCAAAACTCCTGAAAATGTAACAGTCATTTCTTAAAAGCTAATATGGTTTGTAGCACACCAGCAACATGCAACACAGCCATTTTATTATGTAAAAGCATTTTGTTAGGAAATTCAGAAAGGACAGAGGTTGGTCAGCTTTCTTATGTTCCATTTTATTTCAGGTCAAGGATTACATGCTCAGTCATGTCTGACTCTTTGCGACTCCATGCACTAGCCCGCCAGTCTCCTCTGCCTTTGAAATTTCCATGCAAGAATACTGGAGTGGGTTGCCATTTCCTTCTCCAAGGGATCCTCCCATCTCAGGGATCAAAGCTGTGATTTGTTTCCTGCATTAGCAGGTCAATTCTTTTATCACTGTACCACCTGGGAGGCCCCTAGCAAATTAGCAAATGTTGCTCAGTCATGTCCAACTCTGCGACCCCATGGACTGTAGCCTACCAGTTTCCTCCATCTATGGGATTTTCCAGGCAAGAATACTGGAATGGATTGCCATTTCCTTCTCTAGGAGATCTTCCCAACCCAAGGATTGAACCCAGCAGCCTCAAATTTTAGAACAACTTGAGCTGGAGGGTCCAAATCCAAGATGGCGTCTCCACCCATCTGTCTGTGACAGAAGGTGAGCTCAATTTGGACTCTCAATCAGAGTGCCTTCATGCTGCTGCTTCTCCAGTGTGGTAGTTTCCGACAGTCTAACTTTCTGACCTAGTCTCAGAACTCAGATGGTGTCACACCCTCCACATTCTACTGGCTGAAGCAATTACAGTTTATCCAGATTCAAGATGAGTACTTAGACCTTCCCTCGTGGTGGCAAAAAATGTTAAAGAATTTGAGGCTGTGTTCTAAAGTCACTGCTTTGTGTATAGTATACTATTTTGTGTTCTAATCTTCCATTTAACACTATATTCTAGATATAAAACAGCTCTCTTGTAAAAATCATTTAAATACCTCTCTAACTCTTCTACCTAAGTTTTTCACTGTAGGTGCAAACATACAGTTATGGTATATTGAATGATTTAAGCAAGAAAACGGTAGTGTCTGTTTCTACAAGAGATATCTTCATAATGAGGAATCATAAGGGAATAAAATTACTACATGAATGATCAGTTAATATTTTTCTGAAAATCTGCATACAGAAATACATCTTTTAGCATTTTTTTGAAAATTGCAGGGCATATTTAATTTCATAAAAGAATGTTAGATGTGTGTGTTTTAGCAACTACAGTATAATAATCTTGGAAGTGCTAAACTGCAAAATTTCTGCTGCCTCAGCCAATTCACGTTTGTATCTACAACTTTGTCAAAAGTCCATAAAATGAAAAAGCTTATTCATCTTGCTAAGGGGTTGTAAGCTTTATTTATTTAAAATGGAGTTTGGAGATTGTTTTCTTCCATTTTGATAAAAGTCATGCATCACTTTCATTTAGCTACATCAAATGTTAAGCCTCAGTAAAACTGCCTTATAGAAGAAAAAATATGATCTTGATTCAGTGATAACTTCTAGATGAAAGAGATGCTAACACAGGAGTTAGTTGCATAGATTTTAGAAATTGTTCTGGCCACGTGTCTAGTGTAGAGAAGCTTCTATTTAGTAAAAAAAAAAAAAAAATCTTACTTTTGGATACTCTTTATGATAATGAAGCTCAGTTAAAAACATTGGCTGGAGTGTATATCACACCTGGTAAACTAGAAGGAAAAAAGAAATCAAAGACTCCTGAAGTGGATCTCCTTTTAAGGGGTTATCCTCCAAATCCATCATTTGGAGGGAATGCAGTCCAAGTTATTGATGCTGCTATTATCATCAACACATCTCTCATCATTATTCTCTTTATACATCCATTCATCAGGTCTTGGGCTTCCCAGGTGGTGCTAGTGGTTAAGGACCCACCTGCCAATGTAGGAGACTTAAGAGATGTCAGTTTGATCCCTGGGCTGGGAAAATCCTCTGGAGGAGGGTGTGGCAACCCACTCTAGAATTCTTGCTCGGAGAATCCCATGGACAGAGGAGCCTGGTGGGCTACAGCCCATAGGTTTGCAAAGAGTCAGACATTACTGAAGCGACTTAGCTGCACATCAGGTCATACTCATTTTTCCTCTAAAATATCCTTTGTATCCCTTTCCTCCTTTTTACTTTACAGTTGCTATCTTGCCATCTTAGAATATGTGAGGCGGGGAGTAAATATCAATTTTCTGAGGCTGAAACTGTGTTTTTAATTGACTGTAAATGTTTTTAGGTAGGATGGCTCCCTCACTAAGTCCTTTGTTTCCCCCATATGTTCTAATACATATGATTGCATATGAGTAAGACCCATAAAGACATTTGAATTTGTGAAACCTTGCTGTCCAAATCATCTTACACATGTTGAGAGGTACCTTTGCAAAATTTCTTGCTTCTATCTATTCACTTCTCTGCGTGCTCATCCATAGACATTTCATACTAATGCAACCTGTAGAATAAAGCTCCCATAAATTTCTTTGAATACCTGCATTCACATGTCATCCATCTTTGGTAATTTTCCATTAATCATGAAACTAATATCATGTATGTTTTATAATTTAGTCCTTTTGAACTTCTACAAACATATTTCTGCTTCTATCTCTACATGTCCCCTCGACTCAAATTGGACCAACTCAGCTGAAGTTTTATACATACTTCAATCACAGCCTTAAGATATCTAATTCTGTCATCACTTGAAGGGATCAAGACAGGCTTATCTATCTTTCTTCAAGTGGTGTTCCAGGGACCGAGGGTGACTAGTTATAGGGAAAGCCAGACAGTGAGTATGTTACTTCTTTTGGTATAAATTTTATATCACAGATCAAATGTTAGACTGGATAAGTTATAGAAACAGCACATTATTCTTATGGGGAATAGATAATATGCCAGTTTCTATAAAAAAAAAATTTACACGTTCTATCTGTTTAATCCTTACAAGGAGCTTCTGGAAGAGGCATTATTATCTCCCTTTTATAGGTGGGGAAACTGAACACAGAGGGTTTATGGAGATTTCCCATATCATCACAGTCAGTAAGTGGCAGAACTGGGATTCTAACTCAGCACGTCTGCCTCTATATAGGTACTCCCAGGCACAATGCTCTGTCACCAATAAAGGAAAAAAAAAAAAAAAGGTGTCTGAAAAGATGTAAAGCTGTATAAATACTGAAAAAGAGAGTTTCATTTTATTACTTACATTTGAGTGCCTTTTGTAACATGCAGTCCTCAAGAATTATACTGTATTGACACACAGCAAACATCCCTGACTTCATGAAGCTTATATTATAGTGAAACATGAAAGTCACTCAGTCATGTCCAACTCTTTGCGACCCCATGGTCTATACAGTCCATGGAATTCTCCAGGCCAGAATACTGGACTGGGTGGCCTTTCCCTTCTCCAAGAGGTCTTCCCAACCTAGGGATCGAACCCAAGGCCCTGGCATTGCAGGCAAATTCTTTACCAGCTGAGCCACAGGGGAAGCCCATATTATAGTGGAAGGGAGCAGAAAATCCAGGTAGGTGCAAAGTTGGTAAATGCATCTTATGTTAACGGGACATTTTTTAAAGTTCTCAACATGCTAAGTGACAAGTTCAACCTGTTTTAAGTGAACAGGCATTATAGCCAAAGACATTATGTGAAACATTCTTCAGCTTTTTAGAAGTTGGTTAAAATTTGAAGTAAGTTTTTTCCCACATAAATTGAAATTAAATGGCAAGAATTAAAATCAAACTCAATTTTTGAGAAGAGGTGATGCCTGTTTTTTTCAGAAGTTATCACAGCACTTATCATTTATTTTGTGTTCAGTACATATTCACAATGATGACTATATTATGTGATAAATACTAATTATGTATGTTCAGTTCAGTCACTCAGTTGTGTCTCACTCTTTGTGACCCCATGAATTGCAGCATGCCAGGCCTTCCTGTCCATCACCAACTCCCGGAGTTCACTCAGACTCATGTCCATCGAGTCACTGATGCCATCCAGCCATCTCATCCTCTGTCATCCCCTTCTCCTCCTGCCCCCAATCCCTCCCAGCACCAGAGTCTTTTCCAATGAGTCAACTCTTCGCATGAGGTGGCCAAAGTAC
>SJYQ01002078.1:272344-288896 GCA_006410935.1 Redunca redunca
TGACCTGCATACAGATTTCTCAAGAGGCAGGTCAGGTGGTCTGGTATTCCCATCTCTCTCAGAATTTTCCACAGTTTATTGTGATCCACACAGTCAAAGGCTTTGGCATAGTCAATAAAGCAGAAGTAGATGTTTTTCTGTAACTCTCTTGCTTTTTCCATGATCCAGCGGATGTTGGCAATTTGATCTCTGGTTCCTCTGCCTTTTCTAAAACCAGCTTGAACATCAGGAAGTTCACGGTACACGTATTGCTGAAGCCTAGCTTGGAAAATTTTGAGCATTACTTTACTAGCGTGTGAGATGAGTGCAATTGTGTGGTAGTTTGAGCATTCTTTGACATTGCCTTTGAGATTATATTTTTTATAAGTTGGAAATATTGTTAACCTTCACTTGCCTGTTTCAATTTTATTGCATGGCTCTTCTAAGAATGTTCAGCTATCTTAAACAGTAGTTTTGCACGAATATCAAATGTTCCCAAGAGTAATTTTATCAATTTTTCCATTTAAAAATACTCTGAACAAGTGTATGACTAAGAATCCTAGATTAAATCCTTTGTAGTGGCCAGTTCATAATTTTATTTAATCAGGGTAATGACAGACGTTGACAGCTTTAGATATTGTTTTGGGCCAAAAGTAGCTCTTAAGCTTCAACCAGCAATTTATCTTTCAAAAAATTAATGATTCCTGAACATCTTCAGAAGCTTAAAGACTTCTCTAGTGATTTGAGGAAGAGAAAATAGAATGACATGAAGGATCCCAGAAGACAAATTTCTTGCATTGAGATATGGCAGACAATCATGTGTTACAATACACACACACACACACCACACACTGGAATTTTTCTCAAAACAGTTTATGTAATCCATCTTATGTGAATATATCAGTACCATGTACTCAAAAACTATTGTGGACATGGAAATAGTGATGACTTTTTCAAAAAAATTTAAAACCTCAATATTTTCCCTCCTTAGCCTTTTGTCCAACTCTTTCCGACCCCATGGACTATAGTCCACCAGGCTCCTCCTTACGTGGGATTTTCCAGGCAAGAGTACTGGAGTGGGTTGCCATTGCCATCTCCAGAGGATCTTCCCAACCTGGGGATCGAACCTGGGTCTCCTGCATTGTAGGTAGATGCTTTACCATCTGAGCCACCAGGGACGTTCTTTTTAGCATACTATATATCTTAAATGGTAATATTTTATGTGATTTGAAAAGGAATTTAGTGAAGGTTTACATAAGGCTTGAAATCACATCACCTAAAGACAAAATGGGTGTTAAGACTAAATGTAAGTGTTTTTTATTAACAGAATTATAAACTGTAAAAAGCAGACATGGTAAGATTTGTGGCAGAAAGGCCCAGTACCCTGAAGTAGATGCACCCCATTAGAGGAAAAGCTTTTCTGATGCTGCACCTCACTTCAGGTGTGAGTACTCAGATTATACTTGATAACTATTTTAGAGATTGGTTTAACTGACTCTTTTCTGAGGTTATATGTATTGAAAGAAAGAATATGAGCTTTTTCTCTTCTGCTTCTTTCACTTCTTACTTAAATAGATGTATTCTTTGAATCTCATGGACAAAGGAGCCTAATGGGCTACAGTCCATGGGGTTGCAAAGAGTTGGACACAGTTTCACAACTAAACACCACCACCACCAATTATTTGAGCCAGAGAAACATAGTAGGGTTGTTTATGATGTTGAATGGTAGGGCATCCTAAGCAGAATCAATGGCACACAAAGCAGTCTGTAGAATTGGGTCTCTCCTGGTCATTCTACATTGGAGATTCAGAATTCTACTCTTCTGTTCTGTGCTGGAAAGGGTATGACTCAGGCCCATTGTACATATGTACCTCATCTGATTGATACACCTATAGTGTTCATGTTGAGTATATTTGAAACCTGGACATAAGAATAACTAACACAGGGAAAGTCCCACACAATATTGCAGTTGCATACATTTACTTACCACTTGTTATGTTTCCTAAACATAAGCACCGTTCTAAGGGTTGTTCAAACCATAGTATTTCTCATCTTTATCACAGCTATAAATGGTTGACTGTATTGTTATTGCTGTTATGTAGGTGAAGAAACTGAGGCATCAGTTGTTGATTATCCAAAGTCATACAACTCATGAGTGGCAGAATTGGAACTTAATCACTGAGTCTTGTTGCAGAGTTTATATCTCTAGCTGCCATTGCTATGCTAACCGCTTTCTGAGAAATGATGTTGAATACATTTCAACTTTAGTAATTTCGTTTCTCACTATTCTGGTTAAATATATTATTGTTATTGTGAAAGTTGCTCTATCATGTCGGACTCTTTGCTACCCCACGGATTGTAACCCACCATGCTCCCCTGTCTATGGAATTTTCCAGGGAAGAATACTGGTGTAGCTTGCCATTCCCTTTTCCAGGGGATCTTCCTGACCCAGGGATTGAACACAGGTCTGCCCAGTGGTTGAACCCAGGTCTCCTGCATGCAGGCAGATTCTTTACCATCTGAGCCACCAGGGAAGCCCAAATATATGAGAGTGGCTGATAAAGACCTGGAAGTCACTTATTATCCCTAGAGGGGACAAAAATCCCAGGATAGACATGTCTGATAGCAATAACCCAGTATTTATTAAGCATTTATTGTATGACAACTACTGCCTGAGCTCTTTTTGCTTTGCAGTCTCTCGTTTATTCCTTACCATAAACTTTTGAATTATGTATTATTATCTATCTGTGTATCTAATCTACAAATGACAGTGATTCTTTGAGAGATTAGCTTGCCCAGAGTTACACAGTTTGAAGATGTGGAGGTAAGTATCTAGACCCACAGCCTGACACTCCAGTGTCTACTGACAATGCAACACATATTCAGTTTTTGTGGATTATCAATAGTGAAAACATTTGATCATTCAGTTGCCCTACCATTGTTGGATAGTTTTCTTTAGGAATAAAAGGTATTCTTCAAAGATGTGTAAAAATAAGTACAAAATATCACGGTTAAGCATTACTGTATTTTCTCAATGGTCAACTAAAAGGGTAGGTAAGATCTTCATTCAGATAGCGTGATTATTAGTCACACTGCTTTTATATGGCCCTACTCCTTCAGAAATAATATAATAAATGTCACAGAAGGAAGATAGCTAACTCTGGCACTCATACACCTGGTGCAAGTAAGAATAATAAAAAGAAAACTCTCATTAAGTTATTTTAGTAACAGTTCCTCTAGAGGGAATGAGACTAAATTCACTCATATTAGTCTCATATTTTTGTACCAGAAAAGATTTTCATAAACAACAGTCTGTAAATTGAATCAGTGCTAACACTAAAGCATATCATATCAGAGCCTCCAGATTCTCTCAGCTCCTTCTTAGAACACGATTGCAAAGTTCCCAGTTTGATGCATTCCATTTAAGTGAACAATAGCTCTTTCAGCATTCTGTATATAACAGTGCCAATAAACATTTTAGCATGAGACTACACAAAACCAAATATCTGGCAGGCTTATTCTTTTTCTCACAGATGTGATCTTTTTAGCAGTTACAGGTAAGATTCCAAGTCTGTTTTCCAAATCAATGGCATTTTAAAGATAAACATGTGTTTCTGCTTAGTGATAACATTTATTTAGAGTAGTTTACACCCATGCAGTGAAGAAAACACGTTTTTATTCCTCTGCTCCCCTTTTTGTCTTGGTGAGAGAACAGAGAACACTGTTGAGTCGAGTGTGTATGTGTATGTGTTGGCACATGAGTGTGCATTCATGACAGTGGATTTACCAACATGTGCCCGTACTATTAGATAGCCTCTAAAACGGTCTAAAACAATTCGATTCCATGTTCAGTTCAGTCGCTAAATTGTATCCGACTGTTTGCAACCCCATGGACCACAGCACACCAGGCCAATTCCATGTGAATAGATTCTGAAGCAGTAACTGACATGAATCATTTTGAGTTATGACTATCTTCCACTCTGGATCTCTGTGTAAAGCTTAGTCAAGCAGAATATATCCTCTGATTCTATTGATAATTGTCATTTCCTGTGAAAATGTCATATCTTTTCAAGCAGATTCAAAGCAAATATTTTGCCTTGTGTTTAATGGGAACTCAGCAAACATTTTTTAATTAAAAAGTAAATGATTATTTTACCTTTGCTGTGTATTTGAAATTTTCATGAGTGGTTGGGGGAAAATGAAAGCATCAGAAACTTTTAAATCCTTATAATTGTGAGGATGCAAATACTGACTAAATTTAAATAAATAAATATATATATATATATATATATTTATTATTGAGAACACCACTTGCTCTTCTCCAACATTAGAGTGACAACTTATCAGTGATGGTGGTGGTACTCGGTTGTGTCCAACTCTTTGCGACCCTATGGACTGTAGCCTGCCAGGCTTCTCTGTCCATGAGTTTTCCCAGGCAATAATACTGAAGTATTCCAAGAGATCTTCCTGACCCAGGGAGTGAACCTACATCTCTTGTGTCTCCTGCATGGGTAGGCAGATTCTTTACCATTGTGCCAGCTAGGAAACTTATATATTTATATATATATATATATTTAATGTTGCAGCTCAGAAAAACCATTACTACCTTTTTAATGGCTAAGCATAGAGTTAGCTAGTGACAAACTATGAACAATTTAAACAACCTACATTAGACTTTATCTTTAAAAGTCTCAAAATTCCTAAATATTTATTTTTATACAAACTATCCCATATTTTTAGAACAAGGACCTCCTATTGGATAAAAGTGTATTTTCTACAAACTGTGATATCACTTATGTATTTTTTCTGGAAGAAACTCATTTTCCTTCTTAAAATTTCTAGTGGTTTATTTGGCCGTGTATGTGAAAAACATTGCTTTTCTCTGAAAGCTATGCCAAGATGTATTTCTGAAATTCTTGTGATTATAAGACCTTTGGAATTTACACAGCCTTACTCATCATTAAAATGAAAAAAGGATCTGCATTGGAAGGCATCAGACCTTGAGAAGGGTAGTGTGAAGGA
Source organism: Redunca redunca (assembly GCA_006410935.1). Classification (NCBI taxonomy): domain Eukaryota; kingdom Metazoa; phylum Chordata; class Mammalia; order Artiodactyla; family Bovidae; genus Redunca; species Redunca redunca. The sequence continues at coordinate 277,346 of SJYQ01002078.1, forward strand.
TAATGTAGCTTACTTCTTCAGGGAATTATACACTAAACTCCCCAAATAAACCAGAATGAGAATAGCAGGCCTGCAAATTTTTCAAAAATTATAGAAAGTAAGTTGCTTCCTTTGGCTATATATTTAATGGGAGTTCTGTCCCCAGGTGAACATTTTTTGGCTTCAGTATTCTACATTGAATGGACAGGCTATAGTCAAAGGAAGGTCAGTTGGTTGGTTGATTTTAAATCAACTAGTAAATGCATTTATTCAAGCTTAATTTCTGAAAGATGTGGGCTAATATAAATTTGCAAGTAGATAAATTTTTATATCAATCTGTCTCAACACTAGTAAGAGTGCTAGATAGTAATTTTCCATAATGTATCAATCACAGCTTCTTATCTGGAGTATGTGGGTACATCTCAGGGGGCCCAGAAACATCTAAAATTATATTCTAATATATGTGTGCCTTTCTAGCAGAATGTCTCAGTTCAGTGGCTCAGTCCTGTCCGACACTTTGTGACCCCATGAACTGACAGCATGCCAGGCCTCCCTGTCCATCACCATCTCCCGGAGCTCACTCAGACTCAGGTCCATCGAGTCAGAGATGCCATCCAGCCATCTCATCCTCTGTCGTCCCCTTTTCCTCCTATCCAATCCCTCTCAGCATCAGAGTCTTTTCCAATGAGTCAACTCTTCGCATGAGGTGGCCAAAGTATTAGAGTTTCAGCTTCACCATCAGTCCTTCCAAAGAACACCCAGGACTGATCTCCTTTAGAATGGACTGGTTGGATCTCCTTGCAGTCCAAGGGACTCTCAAGAGTCTTCTCCAACACCACAGTTCAAAAGCATCAGTTCTTCGGCACTCAGCTTTCTTCACAGTTCAACTCTCACATCCATACATGACTACTGGAAAAACCATGTATCTTTGCAAATGAAGAAAACCAACTCATGGATAAAGCAATTAAGTTATTTGTCCATGTAACCATAGTTCAGCAGGGGCAAAGTCAATTCAGACTCAGGCAATTTGGTTCTAGGTACTAAGGTTAACCATTATAGCTTTTTCATATTATTATTAACACTGTATCTCAAAAAAGTTACTGTCTAACATGCCTATTTTGAAATATATACAAAATAAATCACATTATCAGATTTCTTTGAAAAATGTACTTATGCAGATTACACCAAGACAGGTTTTTTTTTTTTTTGTAGAGAATTGCTAATTTGTTTCCTTGTGTCTTTGGAGAAAANTTTTTTTTTTTGTAGAGAATTGCTAATTTGTTTCCTTGTGTCTTTGGAGAAAATATGTGTTAGTTAATGTTGCTAGTAAATTGTCAATACCATATATATTTTCTAAAGAGAACAATTATTTTCACAGCCATCCTCTAAACCCTCATGTAGGATTAAATAAATAACCAATCTCAGTTTCATATAAATGGTGAAAGGAAACAGTTTATAACTGATGAGAGATAGTTATAGATTATTTATGAAATAAGACTAGACCCAGTATTCAATATAGCCAAAAATAGAACTCTTTGAAATCCTAAACGAAATCAGTCCTGAATATTAATTGGAAGGACTGATGCTGAAACTGAAACTCCAGGACTTTGGCAAAGTACCTGATGCAAAGAACTGACTCATTGGAAAAGACACTGATGCTGGGAAAGATTGAAGGCAGGAAGAAAAGGGGATGACAGAGGATGAGATGGTTGGATGGCATCACTGACTCAATGGACATGAGTCTGAGCAAGCTCTGGAAGTTGGTGATGGACAGGGAAGCCTGGCGTGCTGCAGTTCATGGGGTCACAAAAAGTTGGACTCGACTGAGAGACTGAACTGAACTGAACTGAAAGATAGAACTGAATTGACTTCTAATATAGTCTTTTAATTGCTATATTAAATTGGTCTGCTTTGCAAAAAATACAATAATTAGTTTTTCTAATACAGGAAAAATAAAATTCTGAGTTTTACCTCAGTCTAAATTGTGCTGAAGTGATCAATTGTGCTGATCCAATCCAATTTGGATCCAGGAGTGCAAATTATATATTTTCTTGTTCAGAAGCTATTCCAGATAATAATATATAATGAAATATATAATCTATTGTTTTATAAATAAAAAGAGAGGAAAGGGTGCAAATTGAATATTTTTTAAGATCTACCCATGGTGAACAAATCCAGAGAGAAATCCATAGCACTATAATGACTGCTGAGAAGGAAAAAGAAAGTTTGGATATACAATTTAAAAATGCAAATTATTACTTGTTCTAATGATGAAGATAATCATTCTTATCCATATCACATACATGATGAGCTGCTATAAAATGGTATATAATCTAGGTAAATTTTGATATATAAAATGCTCCCAAACATTAAACATATTTAAAGAGGAAAGAAAGAAACCTGTCATATCTAAACAAAAACCCAAGCACAAGTGAAGACCTGAATAGAGAGAGATACTGCTGTTTCTAGTTAATGTTTTAGCAAAGTAATAATTGTAATCTTTTCCAAAAACTAATGATTTAATGTTAGAATCTCTGCTCCAAGATTTTAGTCCTTCTTTCTTTTTCCTCATTCAAATTATTACTCTTTAAGAGCAAAAGCACCTCTTGAGCTTCCTAGTTTAATTTCATAAAAAAAGTTCAGTAAATAAGAGGATTGGACAGATCATTATTTGCATTGACTTTCAGTACTGTCGCTCAGTTGTGTCCGACTCTTTGCAACCCCATGGATTGCAGCACACCAAGCTTCCCTGTTCATCACCAGCTCCCAGAGTTTGTTCAGACTCATGTCCAGTGAGTCAGTGATCCCATCCAACCATCTCATCCTCTGTCATCCCCTTCTCCTCCTGCCTTCAATCTTTCCCAGGATCAGGGTCTTTTCCAATGAGTCAGTTCTTCGCATCAGGTGGCCAAAGTATTGGAGTTTCAGCTTCAGCATCAGTCCTCTCAATGAATATTCAGGACTGATCTCCTTTAGGATGGTCTGGTTGGATATCCTTGAAGTCTCAGGGACTCTCAAGAGAGTCTTCTCCAACGCCACAATTCAAAAGCATCAATTCTTCAGTGCTCAGCTTTCTTTATAGTCTAACTCTCACATCCATACGTGACTACTGGAAAAACCATAGCTTTGACTAGATGGAGCTTTGTTGGCAAAGTAATGTCTCTGCTTGCTAATATGCTGTCTAGGTTGGTCATAGCTTTTCTTCCAAGGAGCAAACATCTTTTAATTTCATGGCTGCCGTCACCATCTGCAGTGATTTGTACTGGATACACTACTAAGCGCTTCAGGTACAATGGTAAGCAAGAGATAGTCTTGCCTCTGGAAAAATGGTATTTTTCTTGGGGTCAGGGACAGCTGGAAAGTCAATTCTGCACAAGTTTGCCAAGGATAAGGATTAGCTTAGTATACTATGTGAAGACAGATAAATATTTCCATTTTTGAAAGCTTACTGAGGAACAGGAAGTATAAGCAAAAGTTACATTGAGGAATTAAGATTTGGGAGGGTGCACATTGAAAAATAGTATAATGCCCACATTATAATGCTGTATAAGTTTAGAAGAGTTGCTTGACCTCTCTGTTCCTAGTTTTTTTTTTTTAAAGAAAACAGAAAACTACTAGAGTGATTATGAAGATTAAACAAAAATACTAATAAGGAAATTAGAATAAAGTGTGGTATATGTTATATTATACACTTAAAATATTGGCTTTATTATTGATAATATTAGTCTTGTAAGAGAAAAAAGCATGAACAAATGCTTGGAATCGAAAGATCACAGTTAATTTCATCTAACTATAGGACTGGAGGAGGAAATGGCAACCCACTCTAGTATTCTTGCCTGGTGAATCCCATGGACCGAAGAACCTGGCCACTTATAGTCCATGGTATTGTAAAGAATCAGATATGACTGAGCAACTAACACACACACACACAACTATAGGATATCGGTTGTAGTCAGTGAGGTTAGAATTGATGCTGGGTAGATTAGTATGCATTGGAGAAGGAAATGGCAACCCACTCCAGTGTTCTTGCCTGGAGAATCCCAGGGACGGGGGAGCTTGGTGGGCTGCCGTCTATGAGGTCGCACAGAGTCAGACACGGCTGAAGTGACTTAGCAGTAGCAGCAGCAGATTAGTATGTAACAGCCCATGCAGGACTTTGTATGCATCCTGAAGGATTTGCAACTTTACTCAAGTTGTATCAGAACAAAGAAGGGCTATAAATAGGAATATGACATTGATTAGGCCTGCATTGTAGAAAGGCCTGTTTGTTCATTGCATGGAGAATCAATTTAAAACAGAGTCAACTGGACCTGAAGAAAAGATACCAATAAAAGGGCTATGGTAGTGATCCAAGTGTGGAGAAGGAAATGGCACCCCACTCCAATACTCTTGCCTGGGAAATCCCATGGATGGAGGAGCCTGGTAGGCTACAGTCCGTGGGGTTGAGAAGAGTTGGACATGACTGAGCGACTTCACTTTCACTTTTTACTTTCATGCACTGGAGAAGGAACTAGCAACCCAGTCCAGTATTCTTGCCTGGACAATCCCAGGGACAGGAGCCTGGTGGGCTGTTGTCTATAGGGTCACATAGAGTCAGACAGGACTGATGTGACTTAGCAGCAGCAGCAGTGATCCAAGTGAGAGATAACAATGGCTGCTGTCATTTTTGAAGATAAAGACTTCATAGCAGATTTAGTTACTGATCAGAGATAGAGGATGATGGAGAGGAACAGATCCAAACAATGATATTAGGACTCTGATTTAAGCAAATAAATGTGTGATATTGTTAATCACTGAAAAGAAGTCTGGGAGAGAAGAAGATAAAGGGAGTTAATTGGGGACATAATGATTTGGAAATGGCAATCCACTCCAGCACTCTTGCCTGGAAAATCCCATGGATGGAGGAGCCTGATAGGCTACAGTCCATGGGGTCACAAAGAGTCGGACACGACTTCACTTTCACTTTCACTTTCACTTTCACTTTCACTTTCAGTGATTTGGAAATCCCACAGCAGCCAGCTGGTGACATCTGGCAGTCTCTCTGGTGCACTGGAACCAATTCATATCAGCTTGTGTAAAAAATGAATAAAAAGAAACCTCAGTTAAATCAAGTCAGGAGACCAGGAGAGGGAGCTCTCAAGCCCTGTAATGGAAGCAGAACCCAAAAGGAAAAAAAAGACTTCTGTCTTGGCAAGGACTCACAGCCAGTGAAAAGCCACAGTTTGTTTACTAGGCTTCTCCCAACTTCCTTTTTCCCTCTATAAAAGTGTTCTCATCTCCTTGCTATGTGCTTAGTCGCCCAGTCTTGTCTGACTCTTTGCAACCCCATGGACTGTAGCCTGCCAGGCTCCTCTGTCCATGGGGATTCTCCAGGAAGGAATACTGGAGTGGGTTGCCATGCTCTTCCCCAGGGGATCTTCCCAAACCAGGGGTCAAATCCAGGTGTCCTGGATTGCAGGCATATTCTTTACCATCTGAGCCACCAGGGAAGCCCTTGCTATCTGGGGACTTTTAGTAACCCTAAATAAATCCATCTTTGCTGAAGATTTATCTGGTAGCCTGCTTTAGGTGAGGCTTCTCTGGTGGCTCAGGTGGTAAAGAATCTGCTTGCAAGGTGGGAGACCTGGGTTCGATCCCTAAGTTGGGAAGATCCCCTGGAGAAAGGAACAACTACCCACTCCAGTATTCTGACCTGGAGAAGTCCATGGACTGTATAGTCCATGGAGTCAAAAGAGTTGGACACAACGGAGTGACTTTCACTTTCACCACTTTAAGTGAACAGCTTACAGCAAACAATTGTTAATATTTGGAAACTCTGTGAGCTAGTTGTTAAATGATCAGTAGCTTTAAATTGGCTATAGAGTATTTATTATTCAGAAATCAGCAAATGATACAGTTTATGCCTTTCCCCCTATAGAAAGAAAGTTTACAGAGAGCCCTGGTCTGCAGACATGAACTTGGTAGGTGCCATTGTTGTTGTTTAGTTGCTAAGTTCATATCTGATTCTTTGCAACCCCACGGACTGTAGTCTGCCAGGCTCCTCTGTCTGTGGGATTTTCCCAGGCAAGAATACTGGAGCGGGTAGCCATTTCCTTCTCTAGGGGATCTTCCCAACCCAGAGACTGAACGAACATCTCCTGCGTTGGTAGGTAGATTCTTTACTATTGAGCCACCAGGGAAGCCTCGTGGACACCATTAGGGTAAGTAATTCAAGTCATGCAGATGAACATAGTACTTTCAGAACATGCCACATGGTACAAAATGATGGCCAAGGACTATCAGAACATCATCTGAAGGTAAGATCTGAAGATAAGATGTTCTGAAGATAAGATCATTTCTCCTGTGAAGGAGTCAGAGAGGGAAGAACAAGAAATGTGAGACATTATCAGGAACTCTGGAGATACTAAAGCCAAGGAAATAAAGCATCTAAGATGAGGGGATAAAAGAGAAATCAAGATATGTTGCTTCCTGGAGAAAAATTTTCCAAGATGTTCTGTACATTTAAAATTAGGACATGAAATAAATAACAACAAAAATGCAAATAGAAAGAAAAAATGAATTTGCAAACCATAATAGGTATGTCATGCATACTTAAGTAGAGGTCTTCCTAAAAGGACATGTAAAAGTGTCTTATATTAATTTGATATATTTTAAATTACTTTAAGCTCTTAGAATTATTCTGTCATAACCAGATTGATGCCACATGACTGGTGATTACAAAAGACAGGCTATTTGCTGCCCTGGCAGGTGTTTCCCCAAAAGGAGTGACATCCTTCCTGGGGAACAGAAATGTATCAGATAAACATAATTTCTTCATATTTATAGTATGCAAGACCATCTTTTCCCCATATGGATCTCTTGAAAAGAGACTAAAAGCAGAACTGACCATTTGTTGAAAAGTCAGAGCGCTTACCACCAAATTTAGGAAGAATTTTGTTTCATAATGTTTTGACTGCAAATAACAGATATATATTCATTTGAAAATGAGGACTTCTTTCTTCTAAGCAAGAAATCGGAAGGCAGATGTGTCTGCTGATACTCTGAGACTCTGGATTTCTTGTTCCCTTTTCCTCATGGTGACAAAACGTCTACTGTAATGTGACTATGTCTGACATTCCAGTCGAAAAGAGAGGCAGCGGTAGGATGCCTCCAGCATGTTTCTTTCTGATTATGTTTGTTTGGACAGAACTGCATTACTTAGCCAGTCCTGGCTACAACACAAGCTTTCTAGCCTTCATATTATAAGTATTCCAACAAAAAGTTGTTTGGGGGCATTTTATAAGCCAATGTACATTATCTGCCTTAGGTGTCTTTCTTTGGAAGCAAAAATACCTCAAGCTCAAGACGGTGATGATGCCTAGAGAAATAAAAGATAGGAAGAAACTCCGGCACTAGATATAACAGTGCTTTCAACTAGCTCACAAAACTGTTCTTCGAGATACACATTTAAAATGTGGGATGTGCTTTGTACTACAGGGACAGGAAAGGATTAGCTAGGGTGTGAGGGCCACCCTTGGCATTATGGGTAGTCATGTTGATGTAAGTCCTGTGCAAAACCCTGGTATTGTATCTGTTTGAATTATTCAGTGCTACTCAGCAATGCTCCAAATGGATAGCATCAGGAACTCGATCACTATTTAGGGGAAATCTGGGGATGTGATAATGAAAAGAAAAAGTTAGTCCTTGTAAAGTTTAAATTACTCAGCTCCTTTCACATCGCCACTCCCTCTCATTTGCAATCAGAGAAAAGATACTTCTGATGATGTTGTATCCTGCAACTGACAACATCTGCTACCTACCACAAGCATTGCTATTTGTTTGGCTAAATAAATGTGTGACCGCAGGGAAATCACTGGCAAATTTACTCACATTGCTATGGTGTTTCAGTAATAAACCTGGGAATCAACTTATCTTACAATACAGATGGCTGCAGCAGGATTATGCCATAGTGGGCTCTTGGAAATGAATTATGCCACCAACTAGTTTGGGTTCTAAAATGCTTCTGACGTACTCATGTTAATTGACTAGGATTTAATGAGTTCCCTGGTGGCTCAGCTGGTTAAAGAATCTGCCTGCAATGCTGGAGACCTGGGTTCTATCCCTGGGTTGGGAAGATACCCTGGAGAAGGCAACAGCTACCCACTCCAGTATTCTGGCCTGAAGAATTTCATGACTGTATAGTGCTTGGGGTCACAAAGAGTCAGACACGACTGAGCTACTTTGACTTTAATGAGATTAGTTTCCCATTACATGGAGATTGACAGAGCCTCTAAATATTTATCAAGTAATTTAGGGTTCAGACTTAATTGCAGCACATCTATTTCTCTTAGGGGAATTTTGCAAGGCAGTGGTCTCACTAGTTTGGACACTTACACTTGGTCAAACCTGTCCTTCTTAGGTAAGGCAATTTATGTTCCTTGTCAAATTATAGCCATTTATTTACCAATGTTTAATTTTCAATTTATTTACTTCATTAAGGGGACTTGAACACCAAATAGTTTCTCACATTTACAGTATCTCCCTGGTTATCCATATGGAATGAAACATTAAATGGATATATTAAAGTGATGCACAAATAAATCTTCTGTATCATTTGAACTGATATACTCATTGAGCATACTTTTTTGCCATGGCCTAGAAATGTGCTCCAAGCCATTATTTGTATAACAAATATAAGGGATATGAATGTGATAAATAAAATTCTAGAATGTTAATGTCTTAATATTATAGCATATCTCTGTAGTTAATTATTGAAAAATCTACTTCACTCTTTTACTCCTTTGTAAACCTTTATATGGTAGATACATGGTGTGGGGGCAGTGGAAAGAGAAGAAATGAACCAAATTTACGATGTTGTGTATATAGATCAGTGAAAAGGAAACATCTGTTTTCCAGAATCTATAGTTTGGAAATAATTTCTATTTCTTAGAGTTCAAAAGCCACCCATTCTTGTTTAGAAAGTGTACTTTCATATCAGTTCAGTTCAGTCACTCAGTCGTGTCCGACACTTTGCGACCCCATGAATCACAGCACGCCAGGCCTCCCTGTCCATCACCAAGTCCCGGAGTTCACTCAGATTCACATCCATCGAGTTGGTGATGCCATCCAGCCATCTCATCCTCTGGCATCTCCTTCTCTTCCTGCCCCCAATCCCTCCCAGCATCAGAGTCTTTTTCAATGAATCAACTCTTCGCATGAGGTGGCCAAAGTACTGGACTTTCAGCTTTAGCATCATTCCTTCCAATGAAATCCCNTTCCTCTTTCACTTTCATCAAGAGGCTTTTGAGTTCCTCTTCACTTTCTGCCATAAGGGTGGTGTCATCTGCATATCTGAGGTGATTGATATTTCTCCCGGATATCTTGGTTCCAGCTTGTGCTTCTTCCAGTCCAGCCTTTCTCATGATGTACTCTGCATAGAAGTTAAATAAGCAGGGTGATAATATACAGCCTTGATGTACTCCTTTTCCTATTTGGAACCAGTCTGTTGTTCCATGTCCAGTTCTAACTGTTGCTTCCTCAAGAGGCAGGTCAGGTGGTCTGGTATTCCCATCTTGTTCAGAATTTTCCACAGTTTATTGTGATCTACACAGTCAAAGGCTTTGGCATAGCCAATAAAGCAGAAATAGATGTTTTTCTGGAACTCTCTTGCTTTTTTGATGATCCAGCGGATGTTGGCCATTTGATCTCTGGTTCCTCTGCCTTTCTAAAACCAGCTTGAACATCTGGAAGTTCATGGTTCATGTATTGCTAAAGCCTGGCTTGAAGAATTTTGAGCATTACTTTACTAGCATGTGAGATGAGTGCAATTGTGCAGTAGTTAGCATCTTTGACATTGACTTTCTTTTAGATTGGAATGAAAACTGACCTTTCCAGTCTTGTGGCCACTGCTGAGTTTTCCAAACTTGCTGGCATATTGAGTGCAGCACTTTAACAGCATCATCTTTCAGGATTTGAAAGAGCTCAACTGGAATTCCATCACCTCCACTAGCTTTGTTCATAGTGATGCCTCCTAAGGCCCACTTGACTTCACATTCCAGGATGTCTGGCTCTAGGTGAGTGATCACACCATTGTGATTATCTGGGTCATGAAGCTCTTTTTTGTACAGTTCTTCTGTGTATTAATGTAACTATGTATATGAAAATTCATGAGAACCCTGTGAACTTTCATATACATGGTTACATTAATTTCATCTTCATAATAGAGAGTAGTGCTATGCTTATTTTTGAGAAGAAAAAACCTGAGTTGATCAATGAAATCTGCCTGAAGAAGAGCACGAGGGAGAAAACAAGTTTGATAGAAAAATGGTACTGGATTAAGACAAATTTCTCTTCATGTCACCAAGTAGGACTTGTCAGTCTGTAATAACTTGGTTGATCTCTGTAAATAGAGCGTTAGGAAGTAAAGCATTAGGAAATAAAACAGCCAATGGAACGTTCAGGGTGCCATGCATTTAGAATAATGGAAGAGTTCAGTTGTATAACCTAAGGAATTACCTGTTAAACCCATTGTTTGGTTGATACTTGGCAGAATTTCTTGCTAGTTCTAGGGAAGAAAACACATTCATATAATGTATTTTACTAAATAATACACGTATTATTCAGTTCTTAGTATTCTACCTTAAAAATGAAGAGAAATAAATGTAGCCACAACAGAGGGCCAGATGGTTAAAGAAGAATCACCCAAACTAGAGGTGATTTGTACTTACTCAGTACCAAGCTCTATGAATACAATATTGTAAATCAACTATAATTAGTTTTTTATATTAAAAATTAAAATAATTTTAATTTTTTAATTAAAAAGTTTAACTAAAAAGAGAACAACATACACACAACACTTTTGATTTTGTTTTTTAAAAAAGCACAGGCAAAATAAGGAGAGATCTCAGACACTGAGGACAGATCCATGTCCTTTCATTTTTCATTGCCTTCAGACATATGCCTCACACCATGAAAAGCATTTAGGCTATTAATATTGGATTGACCAAGAAGTTCATTCGGGCTTTGCCATGGGAAAGCCCGAATGAACTTTTTGGCCAACCCAATATAAGGTATAATTGTAGAGATTACATGAAATTCTCCAGTTGCTGTAACTCATTGTATCATCACTTCCAGGTTTGTTTTTTTTTTTTTTACCATAAACAATCCTAAATTAATGATACCTCTAAGGACATTTCATAAAGATGTATTATCTCTTCTTTTTTTATGGGAAGTTTCAGTTATCAAAATGTTCAGAAGGAAATTATATTATCCATCTTGTTTCTTTCCCCAAGAAGGTCCCCAATACTTGGATCTGTGCACAAACTATTTTGACTCCTTTTTCCCAAGCTAAATAATATGGACTTTTGGTCTTTTATCATGAAATTATGAATATACCTCATTAGTGTGACCCTCTTGTTATGAAAAATTTGTGGATGCATTTTGTATTCAACTGTGATTTGAGGCTTATTTAAATAATGCTACTTGTAAGCTCTGAGTGCTTCTAAAAAAGAGTTTATTACCATATAAATGAATAACATAGGAATATTCCTGGTTAGTCCATATAAAATTAAAAAGATAATAATTTAAATATTCT
>SJYQ01002078.1:294377-320395 GCA_006410935.1 Redunca redunca
GCACTGAAGGATTGATGATTTTGAACTGTGGTGTTGGAGAAGACTCTTGAGAGTCCCTTGGACTGCAAGGAGATCCAACCAGTCCATTCTGAAGGAGATCAGCCCTGGGATTTCTTTGGAAGGAATGATGCTGAAGCTGAAGCTCCAGTACTTTGGCCACCTCATGCAAAGAGTTGACTCACTGGAAAAGACTCTGATGCTGGGAGAGATTGGGGGCTGGAGGAGAAGGGGACGACAGAGGATGAGATGGCTGAATGGCATCACTGACTCGATGGACGTGAATCTGAGTGACCTCCGGGAGTTGGTGATGGATAGGGAGGCCTGGCATGCTGCGATTCATGGGGTCGCAAAGAGTCGGACACGACTGAGCAACTGAACTGAACTGAACATTAAATTTTGGTTTTTTATTTTTTCCCTTGTGTTCAATTTTTTGCTTTATCTAATCAATCACTTTTACACTTAAATATCAAGTCTGGGCTTCAAACATGTATAAGCGCTTGTCCATTAATCTAGATATCAATCACCTTCTTGTCTTCAGATGAGAGAGTTAAAGTAAATACCCATTTTAAAAAATAATGTCACTGAGAGATACAAGGAATGGAAAAGTGTTAAGGATAGTCGTTGATAAACTCATTTACTGAGTTACAGGTCAGAGAATTGTAAATGTAACCAGGAGGTCAAAAGAAATTGAGTTGTGCTATAATAGAAATAGATGACTCCTGAATCTAGAAGATTAATAACCTGGAAACACAGAGGAAAGAAAGTATATAAGAATGAATGACCTTAAAACTCTTAACTGGCACACACATTGTTTTTCTACGACAATATGTCAATCTAAAGACAGACTGTGATATCCTTCAACTTCACTTGGATTTTAAAAAGGAAATTTAGGGAGTTCTGAATCTTTTCCCACAAGAAAAGCCACCTGTCTGAGTTCATGATCATTTTCCATTTGTAAGAGTACAGATTATTTTATAAGACATGAGCAGATGTTCATGCATCAAGGCAAAAATCTGTTTCACTAAGAGAAAGCTTTTAGAATTCTCAGAAAATAGTCTCCTAGCATAATCAAATCTGGTTATCATTTCATAGACTCAATTCTTTGTAGCAGTAAGAGCCCTGAAGGTGCTACATAAAACAACTAGACACAGCATGGAAGTATGCAGTGGGTTGGATGGTGTGCCCCCAACCTAATGATATACCCAATCCTAGCCCCTGTTATTATGAATGTAACCTTATTTGAAAATAGGGTCTTTGTAGATGAATTAAAGACCTTAAGACCAGATCATCCAGGATTTAGGGTTAGCTTTAAATGGAGTTAATAATGTCCTTATGAGGAGAGTGATACCAGTGGGCACAGAGATACCAGTGGGCAAAGCCACTTGATGGAGGCGGAGCTGGGAGTCTTGAAGCTACAAGCCAAGGATTGCTGGGAGTCACCAGATGCTTGGAGAAGGGCATGAGACAGATTTTTTTCTCCAGAGCCTCCAGAGGGAGCCAGTCCTGCTAAAGTCTTGCCTGGGTTTCTGACCCTCATATCTGTAGGAGAATAAACATCTGCTATTTTTAAGCCACCTTGGTTGTGATAATTTGTTATGGCAGTCCTAGAAAACTAATACATCATGTACTATCATTTTAAAAACAATAGACAGTTGTTTCTGGAAAAAGTATTGGAAGCTTTCATTTCTTTAAAATATTTATACATATTAACTTCGGAGCCACACACTTTAACCTACTGTGTGCAAAAGTTCTCATATGAAGTGATGGTGTATCATCAGGAGTGTTCTTCCTTAGTCTCTGCCTAACCTTAGGAGTATTATTTAAATTGTTAGAGCCTCAGGTTTTAGATATACCCTCCAAAATATCTGGCCTCATGATTTTTAAATGGTCTCCACTACCTCCATAGTCCTTTGATTTTAACTACTCTATGGAAACGGTTATAATTGGAAAATCATACACTATATCTGGTCATTAAATATCATCTGCTAAGAATGCTGAGCTCTGTAATTATCTGCATCTAATCAGTAATATATCATCTGCTAAACTTAAAAAACAAATTAGTAATTTGAAAAGTATTTCACTTATGCACGCAATTCTATTTAGTAATGTACTCACTATTAATTAGCTTCATGTATAATAATAACTGGCTCAGTATAAGAGGCCATAGATTATTATCCTGGAAGGAACAGGTTTTGTTATATAATGAAGATAATATGAAAGAGCTTGGAAGTTGGTTATAGGTCATCTAGTTTAAATTCCATATTGTGAATGCTGGTAAAGTATGAAACTTAGAGTAGCTAAATGATTTGCTTGTTCACAGTCAATTAGTGGTTATAAAGGGAAGGAAATGCCACACATAGGTTATTCTAATTGTGCCAGGCTTTTCACACAAGGTTCTAGATATTTTCATCATGAGCATCTTTGTGGTAAACAACTTTGCTACAAGCCTTTTCACTACATAATTAATTGGCCATGATACAATTCTGCCATAAAATATAAAATAACAGAAAATAAAAGAGGAACATTAAAAAGTACATAATGAAACATGAAAATTAATAGCAAAATTTAAAAAAAAACTTTACTCCAAAATATAAAATATTTGAATACATTTAAAATGCACAGAGTCAGACACGACTGAAGCGACTTAGCAGCAAAATGGGTGTAGATTCATGGAAAAACTGCTCAAGTAACTGATTTTATTTAATTTTGTGGGTTATACTTAAGGACTGTTATTTAAAGTCTTTCATTTGTAGTATTACACATTTTTTGGTTTGTTGATTCATCTCCTTTGGTACCATGCCTTTTTTGTATTTGCTAAGATGTTTTCTTTCATTAAAAGAGGTATCAGTTTCTAAATACTAGGATGCATGTATTTGTAACTGAGGTTTGCATTTGAAAGTGTCTGTACTGTTGTTTGTTATTGGTGTGTATCACATGTCCTTTGATAGATATTCCACAATTCTATGGGAAATGTGAGATTAAACTCTGTACCTTTGAGGCCCTCCCTTGGGCTCTTTCTTCTCCAACAGAGTGTGTTTCAAAATAAGAAACCAGTTCTCTTGGGGCAAATCATCATCTGTCAGTTCCATAAAGCCAAATGTCAGCCAGATGAAACCAAATGGTCAACCAGTCATTTTATCTTTGATACCAGAATTGCCTTGTGGCCAATTAGTTTTACAGCAAATATATTAATAACAAAGAAGCTTATGTTGGAATTACTGGACCCTCTTCACACATATCATGTTACTTAATTCTGATATTGCTTATTTAGTATTTTCACAGATACTGTACTCAGATACCCAAAAATATATTGCCTCTACTTTTCTAAAACTTAACTTCAGCATTAAGCTCTCTTTCCACCAGACTCCTTAATTATAATCATTTTAGATGTAAACTCATTATATACTTACAGCAAATATTTTCCCCATACCATTGTCATCTTTGCATAACATGTATATATGGTAAATACTGTTGGTTCACAAACTGGTCACTTGTACATGGAGGGCAAGCAGAGACCAAAGAAATAGGCAGATACTCCACATTGGTAGGCGGGCAGTTTTAAGTGGCAAGAAAACTAATTTACATATGAGGCTTGTTCTGGGCAACTGCAAGTAGATCCAGACTCACCCACCAGGATCTTAAAAGTTTATGTGGAGGGCTAAACTGGGCTTAACTATGTATACTATCCAGGTGGTCTCAACAGTGCAATGCTTTCTCTGGACTGTGTTCTTGAGCAGCTTCCAGAGCAGGGAAAGCTAGTGAAATGCACATTCCAAGTACAGGGTCGAGGGTGAGAGACCTCGTGACTGCCTGGGTCCAACTTGTGAGTCACGCAACAGTCATGTCTTCTGGATGACCTCCTTCTACAAATATATGTAGCATAATGCTTACCAGATGCTTTAGCCATTTTCAAAGTGTGTAACTCAGTGGCATTTAGTGTATTAACAGTGTTATTCAACTGTCATGGCTGTCTAATTCCAGAACATTTATATCTCCCCAGCATCCAAATCATTTTGACATATACACTGACTAGACGTTTTTTGTCTCTCTGGCTTAAAGGCCAAAAATGGCAACTTGGCCTGTAATCCACTGGCTGAGACCCTGAGCTCCCAGGGTTTGACTTGGTCAGGGAACTAGACTCTACATGCCACAACTAAAGATCCCACGTGCTGCAACTAAACTCCAGCACGTCCAAATGAATAAATGAATATTTTAAAGAAAGGCCAAAAATGTAATAATATTTTTCAGTGCAAATATTTGTTTCCTAGTTCAAATGAAGGAATTTCATTGGATTAAAAATAACTTTTGAAACAATCAACCAGTCATTCTAAAACTCTTTGTATAAGTCTGTCATTCATTTCATGAATGACTGGTTGAGGCTTAAAAGAATTAAGAAAGATAGCCAGGATTCCCTAAAAACCAAGCTACTTTAGGTTGATCACCCTTTAATATCATTTGTCCAACAGAAGCTCAGAAGATATTCAATATATATGTTAATTTTCTTAGTGGCAGATTGGAGGTATAAATCCATGTCTATCTAATTCAGAACCTCACTATCTACCTACCCAAAATAGCCATGTCTCTCAAGGGTGCCTCTATTTGTCTCAATACTATTACTTTTTAAGTGATAAATATAGGTAACTGGTTTTTGATCAAAATAAAAATTATGATACAACATTGAGAAGACTCTGGATTTTTATTTAAAAATAACTGTGGTTTGATAGATGAAAGAAATATATTGCATTTAGGAGTATTCTCATTAGTAACATTTGGCAATCACTGCAGTAGTAATTTATGCTATACCAAATAGAGACTTTCTTAGCGGACATCTATTTAATTCACTAGATCAATGAACATTTTCCTTTCCCAGTGGAGTTGGAGCCTAGAAAGCTGCTTTTAAATTGACCTGGACAATTTTAGATTCACCATTTGAGTTGTGTGCATAGTAAAAATCCCTTGTGTCTTCCCCCAAATGTACTGCTCTCATTATTGTAATCAATACAGTGCTTACTCTGGTGAAATATGAATACAGAAAGAAAAAGAACTGTGGTTTCTATGAAAACTAAGTTAAAAGATTTGACTTCATGAAAGTAAGCCTCTAAGACAAAGTGGCTCTTCAAATATTTGTGGAAGAGGTGAGTATGAAAGATTCAGGAACAAAAGTCATAGACAGACATCTAGAAATATTTTGTACTGGGATCTGTTTACAAATGGTTTAAAACTCGAACTTCACCTTATGAGGACCCATACTGGAAACTGTAGACAAATATTAATGGTGTGCAGGTTTTAGCTATAAAGTCTTATGTATGTTTCCACCAACAAGTTCATCTAAGGAAGAAGTCTTGACCCTGTATCAACAGATTACATAATGAATATAGTCTAAAAAACATTACTATGCATGTATATTATTTTTTATGATTCTTGGCTTCAACTGGTTTTTTTAATAACTTCCAACTATTGGCTCTAATTTTGTCAGGTGAGAAATCTTCTACTGTACATAGCTGCAAATGCGCAGTCACTGGAAATGGATTTTAACTGGATCAATACCGAATATTTGTATACATTTTTCTATGGGGCTTGGTTGCATTCGAATTTATAAAGTAATGGTTTCTAAAGAGATTATGTTACTACTCAAACTTGTTCCTATACTCTGTGACCCCTAAATAATAATAATAAATAATAATAACTATCATTATTATTGTCGATAAAACAACGTAAGTCTGAATATAGTTTCATCCTTGCAATATGAAAAAGCCTAAGTAACTACATAGAAGAATCATGATGGAATCTCTTTAGTTTTCACAGATGGTTTAAACTGAAAATGTTAGTAGGCAGTAAAGGAGTTTGTGGTCTTTGCTGTCAAGGTATGTTTTGTGGAATATTTGTATAGGCTTGATCCAGGCATATTAGCTTAAGTAGTTTGGTCCGTTTGTTTCTCTCTGGACCTCTATTCAAACTCCTAAAGAAAGGATTGGATAATTGGTTATGTTATTTCCTTTGTCTCCATACACCATGCCCACCTTTCTTCTTTCTTTCCTTTCTTTGTCCAGCAAATATTTGATGCACCTACTATGTTCAAGCTGTTTTCTAGACTCTAGTGAGCCACATTAACACAAGCTCTAGCCTCAGGAATCTTATATCTTGCTGAGGAGAGAGACAGTACATAAATAATTATACAGATTTAATTAACCATAATTACAGTAATTGCTATGAAGGAGAAGTGCATAATGTTACAAAATGCATCAGAGGGACCTAATTAAACTAGTCTGTGGCAGTAGGAATAACTTCATTTGAGAAAGTGACATTAAAGTGAAACCTAAAAGATGATCTAAATAAGCCAGTAGAAACAGGATAGAGTGTTCAAGGTAGATAAAAGAGCCTGTGTAAAGCCCCTTTTGGAGAAAACCTTGGCTAGGGAGGAAATCAAGGAAGTAATGATCAGAATTATTGCAATTTTAGATAAGGGTATCATTGCAAGATTAGGTCTAAGGAAAAGCTACATCAGACTGCATTAGCTAAAAATGAAGATTGCTGAGGCCCACTCATGATGTCCTAGTTGAGAACATCTGGAAATGGAGTCTGGCCTCCTCCATCTGAGCAAACAGCCAGATGCTTCTTATGGACAATGCACGTAGTTTGAGATTTGCTGAATTAAACCAATGTACTTTCCACAATTCTTACTATATCCAAATGAAGAAATAACCACACAATATCAAGCTTTAGGATTAGACTCAGTTATGGAAACATTTAACCCTTAAAAAAATTTTTTTTCTACTAAGACAGTAATAAAGAATAAGATGTAGAGAATACAGTAAAACTCTTCTTTTACTTTTAACTCTTGCCCTATTTCTCCTCAAACTATCAAAGGACTAGGTAGGAGCATCTATTTCTCTCGTGTTACACAGCAGAAGCAGTGGTCCAGAGCGGTTGTCTTTCTGGGAGTTACAGTTTGCCCGAAGTCGTGCAAAGGCCTTCTGACCACAGTGTCTACTCTGTTGCCCCCTGGATTCCCTCATGTCCCTTCATGTCATCTAGGGGTCATTAGTATTTGTTTTTTTTCCCAAATGGCACTTTTCACATGAACTAGATCTATCCTCAAAGGGAAAAAAAGAAAAAGAAAACAATAGGAAATGCTAAATGTTGAACTTTTCACAGGTAAAGTTTTCAGAAATTGATGTCAAGAATAAAATAGCTGCTGGCAGTTACAACTGTTTGCATGTCATTTTACAAAACAATTGCCTATGAGGTCCGCATGGACTAAAGTTTTCACATAAATTGGGGAAATCTGGCTGCCTAGTTTCCCTTCTGACCTCCTCTCCTGGGCTTTTTCTTTTTTAACATAGCTACACAGAACAGTTGGTCTTCAGATCTGCCAAGCTCTTTTCCACCTAAAGAAATTGTAATTATCAAGGAAGAAAGCTTTAAATGAGGAGCCATAAAAAGTATGAGGGCTAGTTTCATTTATTAAGCAGAGTTGCAATGACAGCATCCGCTGCGCCTGGGAAGCATGGGTGATCCTAATCAACTGTGAAATGGGCCTAATGTCGTCTCTAGAAGTTGTTCAAATATATTAGGCTCAGCTGTATGTGGGGATGAGGCATTGTGAAGTTTTGTCCAGAGATTTACTACTGAATTTCTGAAACAGCTGGTTCACTGTATGGTGGTGTACAGACTGCAGGCTTGTGTCCTTCCCCCTCTTCCTCCAAACTGTCATGTTGAAGTCCTAACCCCCAGTGAGATGATATTAGGAGGTTTGGCCTTTGGGAGATAATTAGGTCATGTGAGTGTAGTCCTCAAGAGCAGGATTAGTGCCCTTATAAGTAGAAATATGAGAGTGCGTGCCTTCTCTCTCTTCTCTCCACCATGTAAGGATACAGTGAAAAGATGGCCATCTGAAAATGAGAAAGAGTGCCCTCACTGGACACCAGATCTACCAGCCAGGGCCTGATCTTAGATTTCTAGCCTCCAGAACTGTGAGATATAAAAGTTGCTTAAGCCGGGCAGTCTACGGTAATTTGTTACAGCAGCCTGAGCTAAGGCAGGTGCAACCTTTCCTGTGCTCATTTCAGTGAAAGGAGATAACTAGCAAATCCCCACAGTGAAGTTCATCAGGGAAACCTTATAAGGCAGACACACTCTTTGGTGGTCCTCAAGATCCCTGTCTTCTCATAGTCATGCCTTGTGTATTTTTCTCTTGTTGAGTGTGTGCTAGACCTGTGACTAGCTACTAAGCAACAGCATACAGCAAAGGTGATGGGTTGCACGTGATTGCATGTGTATGATTACAGTACGTAAAGTGGTATTGCTGGTCCTACAAGAAAACCTATTCTCCTTTGTTGGCTTTGAAAAAGTGAGCTTCCATGTGGGCTACCATATGGAAACAGCCTCAAGGCCAGGAGATGAGGGTTAGCTTTGCCTTTCAGGAAGAAGCTGAAACCCTCCATACAGCAACTTTCAAGGAAATGAATTCTGCCCACAACCAAATGAGTTAGCAGATTCTTCCCCAGTGGAGCCTTAGACAAAGTCGTAATCATGATCAGCAGCTTGATTGCAATACCCGAAGCTGAGGACTCAGGTGAAACATGTCTGGACACCAAACCCCTCTGAAGTGATAAATGGTGTGCTTTTTTATGCTACAAAGTTTGTGGCAATTTTTTGTGATGCTGCAACATATAACTACTACACTTCAGCAAAGCATTTTTTTTCATGAGGAAAGTAGACTCCTCGACAGAGATTGTTGGTGAGGAGTCCATTCTGTGAAATGGAATAAGTGAGTCCCAAGTTGGGTAATTAACCATGAAGGAGATTTAGAGTTAAAAATATTTGGTAGGGGAGGGTCAACTTTTCAAATGTGGAAGGTTTGAATAATTATTAAAGCAGCAACAAAGCAAAGAAGTTGCCATGTTTCTTTTTAAGTCTTTGTCCTATTAAATGAGTTCCCTCTAGCAAAATTTTTATGACCTGGCTCCCGTTTGTCTCATAGCTTAATTAGTGGACATTATTTTTCTTTGTCCACCACTTTTACCACTCTTTGAGCTTTCGTGGTGGCTCAGATGGTAAAGAATCTGCTTGCAATGCAGGAGACCTGGGTTCAATCCCTGGTTCGGGAAGATCCCTTGAAAAAGGGAATGGCAATCCACTCCAGTATTCTTGCCGGGAGAATTCCATGGACAGAGGAGGCTGGCAGTTGCAAAGAACTGGTCATGACAGAATGACTAACACTTTGAGCTCCACTAAGCTGTTCATGGGATTATGAGTGCGTCCGTGCTAAGTTGCTTTAGTCGTGTCTGACTCTTTGCGACCCCATGGACTGCAGTCTGCCAGATTCCTCTGTCCATGGGATTCTCCAGGCAAGAATACTGGAGTGGGTTGCTGGACCTTCCTCCAGGGGATATTCCTGACCCAGGGATCAAACCCGCATCTCTTGCGTCTACCCTGCATTGGCAGGCAGGTTCTTTATCACTAGCGCCACCTGGGAAGCCCCTCATGGAGTTATGGTCATGGAACAGTCTATGAACTAGCCTTCCTCAGTGCTTGATCTTATGCTTGCTCTTCAACTTCTTCATTTTCTCCTTAACGTTTCTATTTTTCCTTTCTCCCATTCATTTTTCATTCTTCAAATATCATTTCTACTAAGGAGCTTTCCACAACCACCTTAAGAATTTCCAGCTTAAGAATTTC
This sequence comes from Redunca redunca, assembly GCA_006410935.1. Taxonomy (NCBI): domain Eukaryota; kingdom Metazoa; phylum Chordata; class Mammalia; order Artiodactyla; family Bovidae; genus Redunca; species Redunca redunca. The sequence goes on from SJYQ01002078.1 coordinate 304,059, forward strand.
TCTGCTTACTTCAGTAAGTACTTCACTTACTGAAAGCCAGCATATACTTGCTTCTTTATTGAAATTTCCTTGTCCTTACCCTGTGTCTTTCAGTAGGTGGTGTCTTGGGGCTTCACTGGTGGTCCAGTAGTTAAGATTCCATGCTTCCTATGCAGAGGGTGCAGGTTGGATCCCTGGTCAAGGAGCTAAGATCCACATGCTGCACATCACAGCAAAAGGAAAGGAATCAGTGTCTCAGTCATTTATTTATCTCCTGTTTTTTAGCCTCTTACTTGATATATAGATGCATACTCAAATGACTTAATTTTAAGCAAATGAAAAAGACTGTTATAGAGAAAAGCACAGAAGAACTGGAGCCAGATAAATCTATATTCAAATTTCAGTTCATTGTGTCACTTTGGGTAGATTACTGAATCTGTATTAGCCATGATTTCCTCATCTGGCAAAATGAGGATAAATAGCTGCCATGGTTTCAGGGAGTCATTCAAATATTAGTCCATTTTCCAGCAAACACTTATGAAGCTTTTATCATGGATGAGGTATGACTGTTGGGTTGAGGACACAGGTGTATACAAAGGAGTCTAAATCCCTAACTCTAGAAGCATTATATACATAGTAAACAAGATGGATGAAATACACAGTATGTTAGATAGTGGTAAGAAGGAGAAAGGAATAAGGGGAGGGATAGGAGGAATAAGGAGAGGGATAAGAGGAATCGGGAAGTAGTAATTTTAGATAAGGGAGCAAGAGAAGACCTTACTGAAAAGTGGCATTTCTGTAATAACATGAATAACTACATGTAATAACTACAGCAAGATGTGCTAGTGTTGACTAAAAAAAAAAAAAAAAAAAAATCCCTACAACCTATTTTGAGAGTTAGGTTTTTTCCAGTGGGAATATTAGGAAGACAGTATCTCAGGTAACCCCAAGAGAGCTTACTCTGAAGAGGCAGGGGGGGAACCAGGCTATATACAAGTTTGCAGCAAGGGGGCAGGTAGTCTGAATATTAAAAACTATTAATTAAGAGAAAACTAAATCTCTCACATGAAGAGATTTAAAGATCTATGTATGGGAAGGTGCAAGCATCCAGTCTTGCTAAAATAATTTCTTTCATATGCATCTGGATATCTGGGGCCAATCCTGCTTCCTTTATTGTTCATGTACTAATTCTTTGTTTACAGTAAGAGATGGTGAATGTGGTAGATGCTGCCTTTCACATCCCCTCCAGCTCCTCAAGTAGCTGATGGCTTCCAAATAGCTGTCTTTGTTTCACCTGGGGTGAGAAATTTGCATTTGGAAAAGGGTTGTTTACTGGTAGTACAGAGCATAAAATATTTCATTTCACAACAGTAACTGGGAGAAGAGCATTCTTAACAGGGGTTGAAATGGTTGTAGAGATTCATTTGCCAAAATCTACAACACAGTTCTGGCCCAGTTGTCAGGAAATGTTTACCACTGCCTCACATACATTTACCCTGCTCACTACATACACTGGCATTTCTACTTTCAAACTACAATGGAGTCTTGAACAATATGGATTTGAACTACATGGATCCACTTGTACGTGGATATTTTTCAATATCCTGCTGAATATTATGCTCAGATTTTTGACTGCTCTGAGGATCACTATCTCTACTCCTTTTTCAGGGATCAACTGTATATACTCATTAACTGCAGGGTTCACGGTTTATCTTTGAAAAATACTTAAATTGCATAGTCTACTGTCAGACTCAGCCTATCAAAAAGTCCCTTTTGAATTCTCTAAGTGGAAATTTAGAAATTAACTCTATTCTTGGTAAGTAAGGCACTATTTCCATTTCATTTTTCCAGCTAGAATGACAGAACTTCAATGTCCTTAGGCATTTCCATGAAGAAACTGAAGATGCTAAAACCTTTTATTGTGAGAGTGCATCAAGACCACCAAGGGAGGCAGTCCATGCATAGCGCATAGCACGCTGAAGTGGAGTTCACAAAGGTCAGCTCAGTTTCTCAGTCTTGTTTGATTCTTTGCGACCCCATGAACTGCAGCACGCCAGGCCTGCCTGTCCATAGTCAACCCCAGGAATTTATTCAAACTCGTGTCCGTTGAGTCAGTGATGCCATCCAACCATCTCATCTTCTGTCATCCCCTTCTCCTCCTGCCTTCAATCTTTCCCAGCATTAGGGTCTTTTCAAATGAATCAGTTCTTCACATCAGGTGGCCAAAGTATTGGAGTTTCAGCTTCAGCATCAGTCCTTCCAATGAATATTCAGGACTGCTTTCCTTTAGGATGGACTGGTTGGACCTCCTTGCAGTCCAAGGAACTTTCAAGAGTCTTCTCCAACACCAGAGTTCAAAAGCATCAATTCTTCGGTGCTCAGATTTCTTTATAGTCCAACCCTCACATCCATACATGACAACTGGAAAAACCATAGCTTTGACTAGACGGACCTTTGTTGGCAAAGTAATGTCTCTGCTTTTGAATATGCTGTCTAAGTTGGTCATAGCTTTTCTTCCAAGGAGCAAGCATTTTTTAAATTTCATGGCTGCAGTCACCATCTGCAGTCGTTTTGGAGCCTCCCCCTTCCCCCTTAAAAAAAGTCTCTCACTGTTTCCACTGTTTCCCCAACTAGTTGCTATGAAGTGATGGAACCAAATGCCATGATCTTAGTTTTCTGAATGTTGAGCTTTAAGCCAACTTTTTCACCCTCCTGTTTCACTTTCATCAAGAGGCTCTTTAGTTCTCCACTTTCTGCCGTAAGTGTGGTGTCATCTGCATATCTGAGGTTATTGATATTTCTCCTGGCAATCTTGGTTCCAGCTTGTGCTTCTTCCAGCCCAACATTTCTCGTGATGTACTTTGCATATAAATTAAATAAGCAGGGTGACAATATACAGCTTTGAAGTCGTCCTTTCCCTATTTGAACCCATCTGTTGTTTCATGTCCGGTTTTAAATGTTGCTTCCTGACCTGCATACAGATTTCTCAAGAGGCAGGTCAGGTGGTCTGGTATTCACATCTCTTTCAGAATTTTCCAGAGTTTGTTGTGGTCCACACAGTTCACAAAAGTATATATCTTTAAATTTTTTATCATTTAATTTTGACCCTGAGTCTTCCTATTATTGGACTTGGGAGGATTCAACTGAGCTCCAACACCCTGGAAGTAAATAAATAACTTTGAATCCTTGGAGAGGCCCTTTTATTGCCCCAGTTCACGTTTATCCTCAGATCCACTGGACCTACTGCTTTTGAACCACTCATGGGACACAGTGAGCCCAGGAATCCCAGCGCCTTGAATTTGCTTACCTTGTATTCATCACACAGCTCTCTAAGGTTGGGATCTCTCTTGAGGGCACCGTCCTGGAATAATATAATATTTATTGTTCTGTTCTTGTTCTTCTGTGTGCCTGTGTTTATCCTTAAACATCTCAGTGCATGGAGTAATGCTCTTCATAATGGGCATGGCTTTTAGAAACAATAGCCAAGAAGGGATATGTGTATGTTTAATGTTACTTTTCCTACCAGTCCCCTGAAGCAAGCTAGCAGGTAGTTAGAAAACTACCTGAAGAAGACTGGGAAATGATAAAAGGAGAAAAGTATAAATTGATATTCCAAACTTCTTTGTCAAACCAAATCTGGATGGTAATATTTCCTTGAGTATTTATATTTGGTGGAAATCAGTAAAATTAAAATTCACATAGTTTCAGGTCAAGTTGAATCAGTGCTCTCTCTTTTATCCCAGTATGATTTTCTTTAGCTCACCCATGGACTTCATAACTGTTCTTAGAAATATATGGAGAAAATTCCGAGTGGTTTGAATATTATATTGAATATCCAATGATAAACACAGCAAACATTTTTTGTGCATCACCAACCTCAATTCCTTTTGGATCAATGAATCACAATTTGAGAAAATACGAAAATAATTGTGGTCTATTTGTCTTCTTTTATAGTAAATAGTACTTGGAGTTTCTTTTAGGAAGACTATCAGAACATGGCTCAAAATCAGTGACCCTACATCAAGAAATAATAAATGACTCTTTGAGACTGTAGCTAGTAAATACTTTTGAAGTTGGTTGCAGTGATATTTACCTACATCCGTTGCTAGGACTTCAGCCAACACAACAAAGGCACTTCCCAAATGTGGTTGGTCTAATGTGCTTAAAACCACAAAATTGCCAGTAAATCCAGACAAAGAGAAAAAAAAAGGCATGAGATATTTTATTTTGAGATCATATCTCAGTAGATCTAACCTATGTTTCTGTGTCTGTGCCATATCCCTGGAGTGGGTCAACTCTCATCTACCATTCTTTTGAACTACCTCCCACTGAAAGGCAAGATTTCTATAATTCACAGTTTTCTTTGGTTTCTCTGAGCTACCATAATACCACTTTCTGAATCAGGCAATGCATCTTATACTTAAGTATATTTATATTACTGCATCATATTTTTATTTAATAGTTTCCGATGAGCAGGTTGTAGTTCTCTATTTACACAGTATATTTCTTAAAATTTTAAAAATAATATGCATAGGTATATATATATGTATATTTTTATTTTGTTAGACCTCATGAATGCTCTCAGCTTTGTGCTGGGTAGGTGGTGGTGGTGAATGCATCTTTTCTTTAAAGATTTTTGAGTACTCAGTACATGCAACTTCTCTACTAGTAGTTCATATACATAATTTAATGCTCATATTAATAAACAACATCTTGTCTTTTTTTGTAATATGTGAACTTAAGTTGAGACAGCTAAAATAACTCACAAAAGCGTTTCCACAACAAAGACATACAACATAGTCATGGAACTGTAACTGGAGTACATCTTTCTCTGTCTTCAACTTTTATTCTAAGCCAATATGCTATAATGATCCTTTGTAAACTGACTGCTTCCTAAAAGGTAACGGAAGATTTGTGAAACTACCTATGAGTAGAGACCAGATGTCTTATGCTATACAGGAGATGTCCTTTATTCATCTTCTCTCCCCTTGAAGAATACACGTTCTTTTAGAAATTCCACGTGATAACCTGTTAAAACGAAAGCTAATTATTATAACTAAGGGATATGACAGAGAAGCCTAGTAATTAGACTCATAAACTATCTGTGCAGAATGATGTACACACTCCAGAATGGCAGTGTTTCAAAGGTCATATAAATGAATTAATTCAGTAAGCATTTATTGATACTAAATCCCAGACCCTGTGCTAAGTGTCGTGAATACAAAAAAGAATGGTATGCTCCTCAGTCTTTATAATCTTTCAGTCTTGTACTGAGAAAATGCATATGTATAGATAAAACAATAAAATTCCTGATATAAAATAGCCTCTCATTAAATGATATGTATTGAATTTAAATTCCTTAATGCATTCATGGGAGTGCCTATGGATGAGTGATTAACTCTGTCCAGGTAGAATGGTGTGAGAGATTTAGAAAGCCCTAAAAAAATGTGATATTTAAACTTTAATTTGAAAGATGAGACAATATGAACTAGAAAAGGATTAATGGGAGGGGCATACCAGAGAGAAACAAGAGTGCTTTCCAAGACACAAAACATGACTTTTTCAGGGCATCCAATGCCGATGCTATATATGAAAAGTGGAAGCAGAGAAATAATAGTGGAAGGTTAGTTGGGAACAGATATTGAAAGTTTTTAATCTCAGTTTTCTTCAGTGTTGCAAATTCCGTCATATAACCATTCTGATAACTAATCAGAATTTCACCCAGAAGACATACAAAGATTTTACTAAATTGGCATATTCCAACAATCTGGATTATCTGATAATAAGGATCTTCTGATTTGGTCAAACATAAATTACAGGTTTCCCAAATAGTTTAAATGTATGCATTGTTCTACACTGAAAGTATTATTAATATAATTGTTTGTATCAGTTTGGAGCTTTATGTTGACTCATGTGGCCATATCAAAATCAATAGCGAGCCAGTTTGAAACATTGTGAAACTCAGTAAATATGGATGAGAAAGCAGGTAAGCAGGGTGGTATGGCTATTATTTGTAATAACATTCTAGAAGAAGATTCATTGGCATCAGGTAAGTTGAAGGCATTCATATAATATTTGCAAAGGAAAATGAGCTCTCTGGAGGGATCAACCTGGATACATTTTTCTAACTTTCATTTATTTATTTTTTGCTTTCTAACCAGTTCTGACAATTCAGGAATAGTTCTCTCCATTTTCTCCTACTCTGTAACCATCTTTTCACTGTATTAAAATGCATTGCCTTTTACACCATTTGGGGTTGTTGGAAAAAATGAGCAGAAACAGAAAATAAGGTCAGCTATCTTTTTCAAACTTAAACTTTTCTGCTTGATCTTAAGGCAGATAAGGTTTTTCTAGTTTACATATGTGCAAGAAGACAAGTTTTTTTTGTTTTTCCCCAGTGGATCAAGTTGGACATATTTGTGGAAAAATAAATATGAACATACAGACTGATAAGTATATTGGATAAATTATAGAAAAATGATCTCCAAGATTAGAAATAACCCATCTCTTTATAAAGAGTGTATGGAATAATGATATTGATTTTAAAGTAATATTCTAAAAACAAGTGACTAATAATATATTTAATGTACCTCTTACCATGTAACACTGTTATATTTATTCAAAGTGGCTATGCAATAATTCTACAAATGTTAAAACTATTCAGTATGATGCTTTGACATCTATATACTTCTATACCACTTGTGTTTCTTCCTTTTTCCTTCAGCAAGTCCCTCTTTGCCTTCCCAATTCCCATACTTGTCAATCTACTGTCACTATAAACTACTTTGTATTTTCTAGAATTTTATATGAATAGAACAATAAGCAAATAATATTTTTATATTTTGGAGATGTTTTTGGTTTCTTTCTCTCAAGAAAGTTTATAGATACATCTGTCTACAGTGTTGCATGTACCAATGGATTGTTCCATTTTATTGATGAGTAGTATTCCAGTGCATCGATATGTCAAAAATGTGTTTATCCACTTATCTGTTAATGTATTTGTATTAGTTTGTTATAGAGGAGGGCATGGCAACCCTCTTCAATATTCTTGTGTAGAGAACCCCATGGACAGAGGAACCTGGTGGGCTATAGTCCATAGAGTCATGACAGTTGGACATGACAGAAGCAGTTTAGCATGCATGCACACACGCATGAGTTTGTTAGGGTAGCCAGAACAAAGTACCACACACTGGATGTGTTAAAAAGGGAAATTTATTTTCTTACAGTTCTGGAGGCTACAAGTTATTAAATAAGGTTTCTTCCCATAGTTTTGCTCCTTGGCTTGAGTATGGCCATTTTCTATCTGTGTCTTCACGTAGTCTTACTTCTGCACTAGTCTGTATCCAAATTTCCTCTTCTTATAAGGACACCAGTAATATTGGACTACAACCCACCCCAGTGACCTACTTAACTTTATTATCTCTTTTGAAACCCTATTCCGAGAACAGTCACATTTGGGTGGTTAGAACTATTACACATGAATTCTTAAGGAACCCAATTCAACTTATACCAGGTTTCTCTCTACTTTCTGGCTATGAACATTCACATATAAATCCTCCTATGTACATATGCCTTTATTTCTCTTGGGTAAGTATCTGGAAATAGTGTCAGGGTCTTGTGGTAGGTGAAAATTTAACTTTATAGTTGTACCATTTTACAAATCCACCAGCACTGTTGAGAGTTCCTGTTGCTATACAAAATTTGTTCTTAATCTTTTTAATTCTTAATTTTAGACATAATGCTTTTAATTTGCATTTCCCTAATGAGTAGTGAAGTTAAGCTACATTTTCTGTTCTTATTTGTTATCCGTATATCTTCTTTGGCAAAATGTGTGTTCACATTGCTAATGTAGGTCTTGCACAGAAGTAAAGCGGTATAAAGTTAAACTTCCCAATTTTTTTTGTCTTTTCTCTTTTTTCCTGGTTAATTTGGGTAGAAGTTTGTCAATTTGCATAATATTCTTGACAAAGTAGCTTTTGGTTTCACTGATATTTTTCTGTGTAACTATTCCAACTTAAATGTATATTATCTTCTTTATGCTGACTCATTTCATTTTTAATAGATATTATTTTTAGAGGGGTTTCCCTGGTGGCTGAGATGGTAAAGAATCCACTTGTAATGTAGGAGACCTGGCTTTGATCCCTGGGTTGGGAAGATCACTTGGAGAAGGGAATGGCTACCCACTCCAGAGTTCTTGCCTGGAGAATCCCATGGACCAGAAGACGTGCTATGGTCCATGGAGTTGCAGAGTCAGACATGACTGAGTGACTAATGCTAGTTTTACATTCATAGCAAAATTGAGTAGAAATTAGATTATTTTTTTATACCCTTTTCCCACATGTATAGCCTCCCCAACTCTTAGTATCTGACACTGGAGCAGAACCTTAGTTCCAACTGATGAACCTAAATGAGCTCATCATCATCACTCAAAGGCCATGGTGTGCATTAAACTTCACTGCTTGTGTTCTGCATTCCATGGATTCTGACAAAAGTGTGGTGGTATGTATCCACTATTATAATATTGTAAAGAATAGTTTCATTGCCCTAAAAACCTTCTCTGCTCATCTGTTCATTCCTCCCTCTCTCCTAACCTCAAAGGCCTCTGATCTTTTTAATGTCTCCATAGCTTTCACCTTTTGAGAATGTCATATAGTTGGGATCATATTAATGTATAGCCTTTTCAGATGCGCTTCTTTCACTTAGTAATATGCATTTAAGTTTCTGCTATGTCCTTTTATGGCTTGATAGCTCTTTTTTTTTTTTTCAGCACTGAATAATACTTCATTATTTGAATGTATTACAGTTTATCCATTCATCTACTGAAGGACATCTTGGTTGCTCCCCCATTTTGGCAACTATGATCAAGCTGTCATCAACACTGTTGTGCATGTGTTCTTGTGGATGCATATTTTCGGTTCAAATACCAAGGAACACAACTGCTTATTATGGTATGTGTTCAGTTGTGTAAGAAACTGCCAAACTGTCTTTGAAAGTAGCTGCACCATTTTGCATTCCCACCAGCAATGAATGAGAATATTTCTGTTATTCCACATTCTTATCCTTGCCAGCATTTAATGCTGTCAGTGTTCTGGATTGTTGCCATATTAATAAGTGTGTTGTGGTACCTGGATGCTGTTGTTGATTTTGGAATTTGCAATGCTCTAATGACTATGAGTTTGCACATCTTCATGTATGATTATTTGCCATCTTTACAACCTCTTGGGTAAAGTATCTGTCAAAGTGTCTGATCCATTTCTTAATTGGATTGTTTTCATACTAATGAGTTTAGAGAGTTTTTGCATATTTTGGCAAAATATATGACAGTCCTTTATCAGACATCTACCCAGTCTACAGCTTGTCTTCTCATTTTCTTGGTAGTATCTTTCGCAAAGAAAATTTGAACTTATTGAAGTTCATCTTACCATTTCTTTCTTTCATGGACTGTGCCTTTGATATTGTATCTAAAGTCTTCGTCAATACCCAAGTTCATTTAGATTTTTCCCCGTGTATCTTCTAAGTGTTCTATAGTTTTGTATTTTACAGTTAGGTCTGTGATCCATTTTGAGTTAACCTTTAGGTGTTAGGTCTGTGTCTGGATTTTTTTTTTTTTTTTTTGCATGTAGAAACATCATTATTCCAACATTATTTGTTAAAAAGACTTTTCTTTGTTGTGTTGGCTTTACTCCTTTGTCAGAGATTAGTTGACTATATTTATGTGTTTCTGGGCTTGTTCTGTTGAAATGATCTATTTGCCTATTTCTCACCAATACCACACTGTCTTCATTACTATGGACTACAAATCAGTTCTCAGTTTTGTTTCTTCTCTAGAGATTCTAACTCTGAAAGGGAAAATTATTGACTTGGGACATTTATTTACATACTAAAGCTAGTGGAGGTGATGGAATTCCAACTGAGCTATTTCAAATCCTAAAAGATGATGCTGTGAAAGTGCTGCCCTCAATATGCCAGCACATTTGGAAGACTCAGCAATGGCCACAGGACTGGAAAAGATTAGTTTTCATTTCAATTCCAAAGAAGGGCAGTTTCAAAGAATGCTCAAACTCCTGTACAGTTGTGCTCATTTCACATGCAAGCAAGATAAAGCTCAAGGTCCTTCAAGTTAGGCTTAAACAGTACGTGAACTGAGAACTTACAGATGTACAAACAAGCCGGATTTAGAAAAGGCAGAGGAACGAGAGATCAAATTGCCAGTATCTGTTGTATCAAAACAAAACCAAGGGAATTCAAAAAAAAAAAAAGAATCTACTTCTNAAAAAAAATCTACTTCTACTTCATTGACTACACTAAATCCTTTGTGTTGATAACAACAAACTGGAGATTTTTCAAGAGATGGTAATACCAGACCACCTTACCTGCCTCCTGAGAAACCTGTATGCAGGTCAAGAAACAATAGTAAGAACCAGACATGGAACAATGCACTAGTTCCTAACTGGGAAAGGAGTATGTCAAGGCTGTGTATTGTCACATTGCTTATTTAATTTATATGCAGAGTACATCGTGCAAAATACCCAGCTGGATGAAGCATGAGCTGGAATCAAGATTGCTGGGAGAAATATCAACAACCACAAATATGCAGATGATATCACTCTAATGGCAGAAAGTGAAGAGGAACTAAAGAGCCTCTTGATGAAAGAGAGGAGAGTGAAAAATCTGGCCTAAAACTCTGCATGCAAAAAATGAAGATCATGGCATCCAGTTCTATCACTTCATGGCAAATAGATGGGGAAAAAGTGGAAAGAGTGACCAACTTTATTTTCTTGGGCTCCAAAATTATTGCAGATGGTAACTGTAGCCATGAAATTAAAAGATGCTTGCTCCTTGGAAGAAAAGTTATGACACACCTAGACAGCACGTTAAAAAGCAGAGACTTCACTCTTCTGACAAAGGTCCCTATAGTTAAAGCTATGGTTTTTCCAGTAGTCATGTACAGATGGGAGAGTTGGGCCATAAAGAAAGCTGAGTGCTGAAGAATTGATGCTTTTAAACTATCATGCTGGAGAAGAGTCTTGAGAGTCCTTTGGAGAGCAAGGAGATCAAACCAGCCAATCCTAAAGGAAATGAACCCTGAATATTCTTTGGAAGGACTGATGCTGAAGCTTTAATACTTTGGCCACCTGATGTGAAGAGCTGACTCACTTGAAAATACTCTGATGCTGGGAAAGATTGAGGGCAGGAGAGAAAGGGGTGACAGAGGCTGAGATGGTTGAATGGCATCACCAATTCTATGGACTTGAGTTTGATCAGACTCCAAGAGGTAGTGAAGGACAGGAAAGCATGAAATGCTGCAGTCCATGGGGTCGCAAACAGTCGGATACAACTTAGTGACTGAACAGCAACAGTAACAACAAAGGCATTTATTGCTATAATTTTCCCTCTTAACAATTGCCATGCTATATCCTAAAGATTTTCATATGTTGCATATTTATTTTTACTAATTTAAAATATACTTTCTCATATCCTGTTCAATTATTGCATTGGCTTCCAGGTTGTTTGGAAGTGTTTTACTTAGTTTTCAAATATTTTATGATTTTTGAGTTGTTTTTTTTTTCCTGATTTTTTTAATTTAGTTAGGAATACCAGTTGATCTTTATCTCTGGTAATTCCAGTTATACTGAAACCTTCGTTGTCCATAAATATTGCGACTCAGCTTTTCATCTTATTTTGACTAATTTTATCAGAGTTTATTTGGTTTTACGTTCTTTTAGTTTAACCTATTTTCATCTTCAAATTCACAGTGAATTTCTTGAAGGCCTCAGAAAGTTAGGTTCTATCTTATCCCCATATCTAGAGTTTTAAGGATACTTTTGAAATAACTTGTTTGGAAGCTATGAATCACTTAGAAGTTTTATTAAACATTTGGTTTTTCTTTAAAAAATTTATGAAAATTTTAACAATTTTATAAAAACTGGTTTGAGGTGTTTTATTATGGTAGTTGTTCCTTCCCATGGGTCCAAAATAACCTAGAAAAAGCAAAAAACAAATTCAGTTCACAGTAGCTCATGAATTTTTATTTTCCTTCTGAAGGCATGATTCTCTGTCAGATGGAGCAAGGCCTTACCTCAGATTCTTTCAAAGGATTATGGTTTGACCCTGGTAACTAGATACACAGATATATCATAGAAATCTTCTCTTTCCTGTGTTCAGCAGGAGTTTTGATATCCAGCTTTCTAGACTCTTTATGACTTCCAGGCCAAATGACATCCCTGGAGGCCTTTTTCAGCATTTCACATTTGGTACTGCTGCTGCTGCTGCTGCTAAGTCACTTCAGTCGTGTCCGACTCTGTGCGACCCCATAGATGGCAGCCCACCAGGCTCCCCCGTCCCTGGGATTCTCCAGGCAAGAACACTGGAGTGGGTTGCCATTTCCTTCTCCAATGCATGAAAGTGAAAAGTGAAAGTGAAGTCACTCAGTTGTGTCCAACTCTTCATGACCCCATAGACTGCAGCCTACCAGGCTCCTCCGCCCATGGGATTTTCCAGGCAAGAGTACTGGAGTGGGGTGCCATTGCCTTCTCTATCACATTTGGTAAGGAGGAGGCAAAATCTAGTTTTTTGAAATTTCAAGTTATAAACATTTTACAGATGAGGGGAACATGAGTTCCTCTGAGTAGTACAAGATTACTATTTGCAAGGACATTAGGGAGAAAGGGCTGAGCTGTTCTAAAGCAATTAGTAATGTGTATGGGTTGCTATTCCCTTCTCATGGGGATCTTCCCAACCCAGGGGTTGAACCTAGGTCTCCTGCATTGCAGGCAGATACTTAACCATCTGGGCCACCAGGGAAGGCCAGTTTCTGCTGTACAGCAACATGAATCAGCTGCGTGTATACCCATATTCCCCCTCTTAAGCCTCCCCTCCCCTCCCACCCTTCTCGATCATTTCACAGCACCAAGCTGAGCTCCTGTGTCACAGAGCAGCTTCCACGGGCTGTTTCACACACAGTAGTGTGTGTGCGTCAGTGCGGCTCTCTCAGTTCGTCCCACCCTCTCCTTCCTCCGCTGTGTTCACGTTTGTTCTCTACATCTGCGTCTCTATTCCTGCCCTGCAAATAGGTTCATCAGTAACCATTTTTTTTTAACCTATAGATATTACACGCTCGGAGGGCCCCCAGAATCTTCATTTTAACAAGCATCTCAGCAGCTTTTGATCCATGTGGTCCCCATGTGACTTTTAAGAAAGAGTAAGTGAAAGTGAAAGTCACTTAGTCATGTCCAACACTTTGTGACCCCTGGACTGTACAGTCCATGGAATTCTCTGGGCCAGAATACTGAAGTGGGGAGCCTTTTCCTTCTCCAGGGGATCTTCCCAACCTAGGGATCAAATCCAGGTCTCCCAAACTGCGGGCAGATTCTTTAGCAGCTGAGCCACAGGGGAAGCCCAAGAATACTGGCGTGGGTAGCCTATCCCTACTCCAGAGGATCTTTTCCAGACCTGGTAATCAAACTGGGGTCTCCTGCATTGCAGGTGGATTCCTCACCAACTTAGCTATCAGGGAAGCCCTTAAACAGTGCCATGAGTGCCGTGAGGCAGTGGCAGGCAGAGGAATTCCAGACAAGGAGGTATGTGCAGTGAGAGGTATGTCCCAAACACAGAAACATATAAATGAGTCAGTGATCCAAGTAAGAACTCTAAGCTAATGGGGCAATAGGAGATGTAAAAACTAGATTATGGTACTGAGGACATTTGCCATCTGCCCAATCCCCAAATTTAAGATTCTCTTTTCTCCAGAATAGGATCCAACTACAGAACTTAAACTTCTAATCAGGAATTCATGACAAATAGAACTCTGTGACAGTGTAGTCCACGGATCAGTTTCATGTGTATCACTTGGGAGCACATTAGAAATGCAGAACCTCAGGCCACATCCCAGTTAGACTACAGGGAATTTATATTTTAATCAGCTCTCCAAGTGATCCATATGCAGATAAAGATTTGAGAAGGACTGTTTAGCAGGGTCACAAGCTAACTTCATTATTCAGGAAGCATAGTTTATCAACCAGTCTCTTGTCTCTCGAAGGATGGGTGAAGGATATCTCTAATAAAAAATGGAATTGACAAGCCTTATTAACTATTTATTAGGATTATGAATATGAAATATTAAACAGATGGAATATACAATCCAGGAGAGCAGAGCAGTTTCAAAATCCTGCTCCCCATGCCTCAGTCATTTAAAGAATGAGCAGAATGAATAGGCTGGAGGTCTAACTATCTACAGTCTTTTCCTTTCATTAATGCCATTCCAGTAGTCTTGCCTGGAGACGTCCATGAATAGACGACCCTGGTGAGCTCCAGTCCAGTGGGTCACAGAGACTCGGACACGACTAAGCGACTAACACACACACACAGCAGAAACTCACACAGCATTATAAAGCAATTATCCTCCAGTTAAAAGTAAATTTGCAAAATAGAAAAACAAATCCAGATTCTGGGGGCCCTTCTGGAGTGTAATGTCTATGCTGCTACTGCTAAGTTGTTTCAGTCGTGTCCAACCCTATTGTGATCCCATAGACGGCAGCCCACCAGCCTCCCCCATCCCTGGGATTCTCAAGGCAAGAACACTGGAGTGGGTTGCCATTTCCTTCTCCATGTCTATAGGTGACTGTAATCTGCAACGTGTTCTCTGTGATGAGCACCAGAACTGAGAACCGCACCATGCTGCCTTCCTTTTGTCCCACTGCCATATTGTGTGTGCTTCTTTGTGGTCTCTCTAAATTTAATTCAGTGTCTGATTCTTATCTGTGAAGAATAAGAATGCTTACGTGGCCCTAGTAACAGACACTGTCTTGAATTCTGACCTGATGTTCTTTCAGGATAGTTTTTTCTAATACCTAACTTTTGTTTGCCTCACTCCCTGCCTGTTTTATCTTTTTGAGGCACATCTTTCAGCCTCTGTGTTTGGCTTCTATTCACTATGAAGCTGGAAAAAAAAAAAAAACAACAAGAAGTATTACTGTCATTTTTCACTGCAGATGTGTTTACCTTTTATCAAATAAATTCAATGTAATAACATTTAGTGAGAATTTGTATATGCTTGACCATGGGCTAACGGGCTGTGAGAAATGCAGATGATCAGGATTTAGTGCTAGCTCGTAAAGGCTTTATAATGTATCTAGAATTAAAGGCAATTGAAAGAATCATTTTGTTAGAGAGTCAAAACATAAGAGATACTCCTACAATTAAAGTTAAAGTTGAAAGTTAAGTCGCTCGGTCGTGTCCAACTCTTTGTGACCCCGTGGACTGTAGCCCACCACGCTCCTCCGTCCATAGGATTCTCCAGGCAAGAATACTGGAGTGGGTTGCCTTTTCATTCTCCATCCTACAATTAATGAACACGTTTACTTCTGCCCAGTGTCTTTAGGTTTCTATTGCTATTGTTCAGTTCAGTTCAATTGCTCAGTTGTGTCTGACTCTGTGTGACCCCATGGACTGAAGCATGCCAAGCTTTCCTGTCCATCACCAACTCCTGGAGCTTGCTCAAACTCATGTTCATTGAGTGGGTGATGCCATCCAACCGTCTTATCTTCTGTCATCCCCTTTTCCTCCCACCATCAATCTTTCCAAGCATCAGGGTCTTTTCCATTGAGTCAGTTCTTCACATCACTTGGCCAAAATATTGGAGTTTCAGCTTCAGCATCAGTCCTTCCAATGAATATTCAGGACTGATTTCCTTTATGTTGACTGGTTGGATCTCCTTGCAGTCCAAGGAACTTTCAAGAGTCTTCTCCAACACTACAGTTCAAAAACATCAATTCTTCAGTGCTCAGCTTTCTTTATAGTCCAACTCTCATATCCATACATGACTACTGGAAAAACCATATCTTTGAATAGATGGTTGGTAAAGTAATGTCCCTGCTTTTTAATATGCTGTAAGCTTTTTCTTGAAAAACCTATATGCAGGTCAGGAAGCAACAGTTAGAACTGGACATGGAACAACAGACTGGTTCCAAATAGGAAAAGGAGTACGTCAAGGCTGTATATTGTCACCCTGCTTATTTAACTTCTATGCAGAGTACATCATGAGAAACCCTGGGCTGGAAGAAGCACAACCTGGAATCAAGATTGCCGGGAGAAATATCAGTAACCTCAGATATGCAGATGACACCACCCTTATGGTAGAAATTTAAGAGGAACTCAAAAGCCTCTTGATGAAAGTGAAAGAGGAGAGTGAAAAAGTTGGCTTAAAGCTCAACATTCAGAAAACAAAGATCATGGCATCCGGTCCCATCACTTCATTGGAAATAGATGGGGAAATGGTAGAAACAGTGTCAGACTTTATTTTTTTGGGCTCCAAAATCACTGCAGATGGTGACTGCAGCCATGAAATTAAAAGACGCTTA
>SJYQ01002078.1:320447-338158 GCA_006410935.1 Redunca redunca
AAAAGCAGAGACATTACTTTGCCGACTAAGATCCATCTAGTCAAGGCTATGGTTTTTCCTGTGGTCATTTATGGATGTGAGAGTTGGACTGTGAAGAAGGCTGAGAGCCAAAGAATTGATGCTTTTGAACTGTGGTGTTGGAGAAGACTCTTGAGAGTCCCTTGGACTGCAAGGAGATTCAACCAGTCCATTCTGAAGGAGATCAGCCCTGAGATTTCTTTGGAAGGAATGATGCTAAAGCTGAAACTCCAGTGCTTTGGCCACCTCGTGCCAAGAGTTGACTCATTGGAAAAGACTCTGATGCTGGGAGGGACTGGGGGCAGGAGGAGAAGGGGACGACAGAGGATGAGATGGCTGGATGGCATCACTGACTTGATGGATGTGAGTCTGAGTGAACTCTGGGAGATGGTGATGGACAGGGAGGCCTGGCGTTGGGGTCGCAGAGTTGGACACGACTGAGCGACTGAACTGAACTGAAGCTTTTCTTCCAAGGAGCAAGCGTCTTTTAATTTCAAGGTTGCGGTCACCATCTGCAGTGACTTTGGAGCCCCCCAAAATTAATCTGTCATTGTTTCCATCGTTTCCCCATCTATTTGCCATGAAGTGATGGGACTGGATGCTGTGATCTTAATTGCTCTTGTAAGCAGTTATAACACACTGAATAGATAAAAGCCAATGCTATCTTGCAACTCTAAAGGCTAGAAGTTCAAAATAAATGTCAGTGGGCTAAAATCAAGATCCTGGGGTTGGGCTGAGTTCTTTCTAAGCCTTTAGGGGAAAATTCATCCCTTGCCTTTTCAGTTCTAGAGGCCCCATACTTTCCTTGGCTCACAGACTCCTTCTAGTAATGGCGTCCCTCTGAGTACTGCTTCCATGATGATATTTCCTTCTAAGAATCTGACCTTCCTATGTCCTTTTTATATGGATCCTTTGATTACAGTAGACCCATCCAGGTGGTCTAGGATAATCTCTACATTACAGGATCCTTAACTTAATCACATCCTCCAGTGTCCATTTTGTCATACAAGGTAACATTCACCGATTCTGCAGTTTAGAGCAGGACGTCTCTGGAGAGGGAGAGGACATTGTCCAGTCTACCACATCTCCCTTTCCCAGGTTAGTCTGTCGTTATAATCCCATCTCTGGATGCAATGTGTAAGGCAGACTGAGAAGTTAAAAATGTCTACCACACTGACCGGTAAATCTGTCTACAATGTGGGAGACCTGGGTTCGATCCCTGGGCCGCAAAGTTCCCTGGAGAAGGCAATGGCACCCCACTCCAGTACTCTTGCCTAGAAAATCCCATGGACGGAAGAGCCTGGTAAGCTGCAGTCCATGGGGTCTCTAAGAGTCAGACAGGACTGAGCAACTTCACTTCACTTGACCATACTGACCACAGAAATACATTCTGGATGGGTGTGTGATCAAAGCTAAGAAAGTATGAAAATTTCTTGGTATTTTTTCCCAGTACGGTTAAAAATACATACTTGTCTTTATTTGGTTGTGCCGGCTCTTGGTTGGTCACCCTGGACCTCTAGCGGCAGCGCACCAATTCTTTAGTTGAGCCGGGTGACGCCATGTAGTGTGGTGTTAGTCAGTCAGTCGTGTCCAACTCTTTGCCACCCCACTGACTGTAGCCTTCCAGGCTCCTCTGTCCATGGGATTCTCCAGGCAAGAGTACTGGAGTGGATTGCCATTCCCTTCTCCAGAGGGTCTTCCTGACCCAGGGGTTGAACCAGGTCTCTTGCATTGCAAGCAGATTCTTTACCATCTGAGCTACAGGGAACATCCTAGTTGTACCATGTGGGGTCTAGTTCCCTGCCCAAGGATCAAACCGGGCCCCTTGTGCTGGGAGCACAGAGTCTTAGCCACTGGGCCACCAGAGAAGTCTCAGAATGATTTTTAACAGATACGATTTCTCCTGGGTTTACTAAGTTTGTGAAATACACTTCCTCAGTAATTGGTAGCTGTATCTTCCCCGTATAGAAGGCCCTTATTGGCAGTAAAATGAAAACAGAAACACTGGTGAGAGATGGAGACAGGGGGAAAAAATCTGGTGACATTTTTTCAAAGCTCAACAAAGAAGCTAATAATATCATCCTCCTTTTTCTTTTTCTTTTTGAGCTGTCTCAGTCACTTAAAAGCAAATCAAACAGTATAAATATAGTTGTGATGGATTATCTGAATCACAGATAAAAGGAAAAACAGGTCAAGTCAAGAAAACCATGGTTTGCTTGAACAGATAGAAACAAAAGTTGAAAATCTGGTGAGCAGGAGAATTACTAAAACTATGCCAGGGCCAGTGATGTTGAACTTTTGGACAAAACCCTGAATGTTCTCTTCATGGGATTGCTTCTTTGTGTTGCAGGGCTGGGTATAGTAGTTTCGGTAGCTGTGTCAAATTGCCCAGCAGAATTGCTAAGCATATATATCAGCAGGCCCTTACTCAATATGAAGGTAAACTCCTATAAGAATTAAATCAAAATCTCTAGAGTAGATTGAGACATGTTTCAGAGAGGAACACAACAACTGAAGGAGGGGTGTTTAAGTCAACCCTAAGATCAAATTTATTGTGAAGAGTTCAGTGAATTAATTGGGATTATTAGTAAAGGCCAGCATAAAACTTTCCTTTTACTTTTTTATCAGGACTTCTGAAGATGAAATATTACTATTTAACGGTCAGTTATTTTTCTTTCTTGTTTTACGGAAGCAGTTCTAACAGGCAGATGGCTTAGCTCTTATTCTGTCTCACACGTTCTGTATGCCTTCCACACACTGGGATGCTCTGGATTTAAAAGGAGACTCCCAGCTATGTAGAGGAGATGACAACAGTGCAGATCCAAGCCCCAAACAGCAGGTTTTATGGCATAGCAATGGGGCATTCATATATTCACCAAGATTAGAAAATATCAGGACGAGCTGCTTGTGAAAATCTGAACTGACCTTTAATTAAAGTTGAAAGGGAAGCAAAGAAAGTACTCTTTTTTCCCCAAAGCTGCTGTGAGTAGATGACAGATGCAAGATTTATTGCATCAAGGATTTAATCAGAAAAGCATATTTTCTTTCCTACAGATGCAGTAAATTGTTCTGTTATATGGAGGAAAAATGCTCCTGTGCACAGTTGCTTATTTCCAAGTCCTATTGTTTTCCTGAACTTTGTAGAATCTTTACTACTTCTCCTTTTAATTAGACATCTAAATATCCACATCAACTGTAGCCCTAACATATCACAATGAAGTTTTAATTATGTCTAAAAAATATGTTTTTCCATCTCCATTTAACAGAGACATTACAATGTCAATATAATTCAAATTGTTTATGAAAGGCTAGTCCCTTGGCATTTTCCAAAGTATTTGGAAATACAGAAAGCTCTGAAAGGAAAAAGAAAAAAAAAAGAAAACTCCTTTAACAAAGTTAATTATAAAAATATATAATATAAAAATAGCCCTAGTGATAATCTTTGTCCAAAATAAACAAATACAGTAAATTTACCAGTAATAAAGTTAGACTTCCTCCAACAGTTTAGGAACTAGCCCTGCCATTTGAGTTTAATATCATATATTACTTTCATGAATAAAGTTGATTATGTATGTAATAAAACTTTAAGACACTCTCTACCCACCACCACTCCATGGCATTTCTGGTTGACTCTTTTAGGGAGCCTGTGTCCTAATGAAAAATAAAGGAGCCAATATTTCAAAAGCCAATTTCATTTTCAAATGCCATGTAGAAATAGGACAAGGGACAGAAAGCACAGCAAAAGGCATTTATAATAGTAAAGAGGGTCCCAGAGCAACCTGGAGGAGGATGCACCCCTGACCCTAATTTATGTCAACATGACCCCCATTCATGACATCGAAGTCAATTCACTGGATTATAAACAGGCAGTACAATAAGAGAAGACTGGCAAAGGCCGACCTCCAGATTCAACCATTTCCCATCTGATCATTGTCAAAAGGATAAAATTCACTCCCCGGCCTCGTCTGTTCTTATTACAATCTTCGTCATTAGAATGAGACATCGGAATGTTAATAACCATCCCTGTTCAGAATAGCTTGTAGTCTGCAGTGGTGCTGTAACCTTTTCAATATTCCATATTTGATTGGCTCCCCAGTCCACTCTGATTTCCTACATGAAGCTGAGGTTGTAAAAGGTGATAACGAAGGCAGCCATCCAATCAAACTGCAGAATCTTGAAAAGGTCAAGCACATATAGAGTTGCCTCCTTGAGAATGTAGCAGAGAAATGCAATAGAGGCTCTTTTTTTTCCCCCTGTGATTCATAATATCAGTCTTGGGCTGGAACAATTTAAATCCCAGGAGTTAAAGGAAACAACTTGTCCATCTCCAGGAGGAATAAAATCTTACTCTGGGGTGGTTTTCTCATTTTGGTTTCTAAATGAACTTAAGTCTTTGCAGGATACTATGTGCATATCCAAGTCATGCAAACAGTATAAAATAATACTTAAGATAACTCAGGTTTGGGGATTTGACTAATATGAGTTCTCACCCCTTCTCTAGCATTTATTAGTTGAGTGACTTTGATCAGCAAACTTAGTGAGTCTGTCTCAGTATTCTCATCAGTAAGACATAAAATCAATGTTTTGTAAGGGCTTGTTTTAGAGATGAGAATAACACATTATTCATTAGAAAATAATCAGAAGATGGAGGCACACAGTAGTAGCAGTAATAAAAGTTTTGATAATTAAAGCTAATAGTAGTGATAAAAGTAGTAATAATAGTAGACACTATAACAGATGCAATAACAGAAGTAGTTATTTTCATATGTGTATATATCCGGGAAGGGAAGTAAGTTAGACTGTTTTTACCAATTAGTTATATACTCAGAGGGCATATTTTTTTTTTAATACAGTTTGATAAAACAAAAGCTCAGGAAATATGTCTAGAACTTTGGCTTGATATCCCAAGAACTCAAAAACTTGTATTCAAGGAAAGTCAAAGGGATAAATTAATTTAATTTCTAATGGAGACTGAGAGTTAAATGTGATCTATCCATCCTTCCTTGCCTAAGCTATATTCTGAATTAGAACATTTCTCATATTATGTCTTAAACTCTCCAAGAAGAGTAGATGGGAAAGAAGGAAGTAACCAAGCTGTAAGCAGTTAACCTGAGCACGTGTTTTACCTGTGAACAGACCAGTAGGTAAGAAGTTATTACTAGAGACGAACTGAAGTTCCCTCCTGTTCCACAAGTTGTGTGTGTATTGCAAGTGACCCCATAATTTCACTTATTTTCTCCTGTTGTGCACCACCCTTCAAATTTGAATGTAATTGAAGCTGTCTAGAAACCTAGCTAGACAGTTCATTTACAAGAAGAACAATATTACTAAGGTCAAAAATATTGAAGAGTGTATCAAAATGAGTTTTAACAAATTTGAGGTATATAACTTTGGGGATCTGAAGATTGCCACTTCTAATGAGAGAAAATATCATGCCTAAAAAAATAAATAACAAATGATCTTGTAATTTGCTGAAATATTATCTTCAATGGAGGAATTATTTCAGAACCTCATTAATACAAATTAAGGAGCTGCTATTCATGGTAAATGCATCTTTGTAGTGCTGAATTATTGTTTTATCACTGATATTTTTAGAGATATTTTCAGTAACTGTAAGACAGATGTTTAATGTTGAGAAGAGTGCACTGTAGAACTAGATAAAAGCCAGTTTGATTGTTGTTCAGTTGCTGAGTCGTGTCCTACTCTTCGTGACCCCGTGGACAGCAGCATGCCAGACTTCCCTATCCTTCACCATCTCCTGGAGCTTGCTCAGACTCATGTCCATTGAGTCGGTGATGCCATTTAACCATCTCATCCTCTGTTGTCTCCTTCTCCTCCCACCTTCAACCTTTCCCAGCATCAGGGTCTTTCCTAATGAGTCAGCTCTTCACATTGGGGGGCCAAAGTATTGGAGCTTCAGCTTTAGCACCAGTACTTCCAGTGAATAGTCAGGATTGATTTACTTTAGAATTGACTGGTTTGATCTCCCTGCAGTCCAAAGGACTGTCAAGAGTCTCCTCCAACACCACAGCTCAAAGGCATCAGTTCTTTGACACTCAGCCTTCTTTATGTTCCAACTCTTACATCGATACACGACTACTGGAAATAACTTTTGTCATCATTTGTCATAGCTTTTCTTCCAAGGAGCAAATGTCTTTTAATTTCATGGCTAAAGTCACCATCTTCAGTGATTCTGGGGCCCAAGAAAATAAAGTCCATCACTGTTTCCATTGTTTCCCCATCTATTTGCCATGCAGTGATGGGACTGGATGCCATTATCTTCGTTTTTTGAATGTTGAATTTTAAGCCATTTTTTTTTCACTCTCCTCTTTCACTTTTATCAAGGGGCTCTTTAGTTCTTCACTTTCTGCCATAAAGGTGGTGTCATCTACATATCTGAGGTTATTGATATTTCTCCTATACAATGTTATGAACCTCTGTCGATAGTTCTTCAGGCACTCTGTCTATCAGATGTAATCCCTTATATCTGTGTGTCAGTTCCACTGTATAATTGTAAGGGATTCAGCTTAGGTCATACCTGAATGGCCTAGTGGTTTTCCAGTTTGATTGGCAGGTTACTATTTATAAGTTCTGATTTCACAAGTTTCACTGAGAGTAAATTTCAAAATATGTGAATATAATTAAGTATACTGGGATTTCAAAAAATATTCTACTTTTATTATAATGTTAAATTAAATGAAATATGGAAAACATCTAATAAAATTATTGATAATCAAATTACTGACAGAATTTTAAAGTATATGGGAAACTTGAATGTGATGAAAATCACTTTCTAATCATGTCTTCCTCATTTTTATCTATCTGTTTCTCCATTTCTGTCTCTCCTTCTTTCTTCCTCTGTATACACAAACACACACACACACACACATACACACACACAACTTTGGGAGGGTTGGGGTAGGGAGGATGGTGGTGGAAGAGACAGTTATTCAATAACCAGCATAATACTTTTCAATCAACAGGTATATTACTGACTGTTTATTATGTCATTTGAAAAGACCCTGACACTGGGAAAGATTGAGGGCAGGAGGAGAAGGGAGAGACAGAGAATGAGATGGCTGGATGGCATCACCAACTCAGTGCACTTGAATTTGAGCAAACTCTGGGAGACAATGAAGGACAAGGAAGCCTGGCATGCTGCAGTCCATGGGGTGGCAAAGAGTTGGACGTGACTTAGTGACTGAACAACAACATTATGTTTGTCATTCTGAGTAAAAGTATTAGGGAAAATGGAAGCAGTATTTACCTTCCAGGATCTCAAATTACCTGTGTATGATCAGGAGACTGAGAAGAGTTGTCTCAACAAAAGGTCCTAATCTCTTGCTTGGTTTTCAGTCTTAAGGTACTTTAGGAAATCTAAGAGGTCTATGATTATGTGTATGCCATGGAAAGGGGAGTATTCAAACTTTGGGGGGACTTTTGGGATTGAGTCTTAAGTAGACATTGGTAGTCAGGGGCCTGAAGTATCATTATATGCTGCCTGTTAGATGTAGGACAAGAGGGATTCCAGGTCCAGGGACAGTTCACAGTATAATAAGGTGGACATATTAACAAAGTAATTGCTGTCCCCACTCCCACAATTGGACAGATGTAACAAGAATTCTTGGAAAGTATAAACAAGATTTGTCATAGTCTGAGAATCTCAGGGAAGAATCCTAGTGGATTGTGGATATTTGAACTGAGATCTGACAAATGAGTAGAATTTGACTATGATAGCAAGTGAAGGATGGAGAATATTATATGCAATGAAAGCAGAATTTTCAAAAATCTGGAGACTGGAGAAACTGAGAAGGAATAAAAACAGGTAGTTTTGCTGAAAGCCAGATAGGAAAATTGCAAGTGGTAAAATGCGAGGCTGGAAGGCAGGTAGATGATATGACCCAACCACAGAAACTGTTGAGGTCATATTAAGTATTTCTTGTCTTAGGAACACTGAAATGGCTTTGAAGATTTTAAACAGAGAAACAGAATTGATTTGGATTTTGAACTGATCATCGTAGATATCAGAGAAGGCAATGGCAACCCACTCCAGTACTCTTGCCTGGAGAATCCCAGGGACGTTGGAGCCTGGTAAGCTGCTGTCTATGGGGTCGCACAGAGTCGGACATGACGGAAGTGACTTAGCAGCAGCAGCATCCTAGATATAATGTACCAAATAAAATGGAAGAGACTAGAGTGACTGGGAGAATGAAACCTTTTAAGAAGTTACACCAGTCTGGATAAGAGAGGATAAGGTAGCTTAGACTACTTAGAAGTTTAATTCGAAGAAAGAAAAAAGTGCAACATTTCCATGATGAGGGCATGTGTATTAACACTCTCAATATGGTTATGACAGGATGCTGAAAGAATATAGGCCAGAGAATTCTCCACTTTTCTCCACTCTTAGCTCTGAGAAATCAACTGGATGTAGTTTTTGAATGAGTTCCAATGTCAGAAAGACGTCTGAGGTGGAGTGGGCCAGTCTTGAGTGTGTTATGGAGATGGTTTCTAAAACAAGATCCTAGGGGAAAACAAAAGGCAGACACCACAGGTCAACTGATACAATCAACATTAACTGTGTATGATCAGGAGATTGAGAAGAGTTGTCTCAACAAAAGGTCCTAATCCCTTACTTGCTTTTCAGTCTTAAGATACTTTAGGAAATCTAAGAGGTCTATGATTGTGTGTATGCCATGGAAAGGGGAGTACTCAAACTTTTGAGGGACTTTTGGAATTGAGTCTTGAATAGACATTGGTAGTCCGGGGCCTGAAGTATCATTATATGCTGCCTGTTAGATGTAGGACAAGAGGGATTCCAGGTCCAGGGACAGTTCACAGTGTCCATAATCTGAGTATAGACTTGGGGTAGACATAGTTTGTAGTTGATAGAACCCTTACATTTGCTATTTGGCCTAAGGAATAAGAACTATCATAGTGGAAAAAGCCAAAGGAATACTGTGAAATTGCTCTCTTGGGGACAGTGACAAAAATGAGTACCATCTGTTAAGAACTAAAGAATGCTTGTGTGTCAGTCCACGTCCTATTTCTACTTAGTTTACCAGCCTGAGGGTTCTCAGACAAGAGAGATATTGAAGAATATCAGACGACTAACATAAACCTAACCAAAGAATAGTTCCAATTGTAACTGCTTGGCCAGATGTGATATATTTGATAATCATACTAATATAGCCATAGGTAAAATGGTCAATAGCTATTAATTTGGTAAATGTGTTCTTATCCATCCCTATCAGAAAAAAAGGGTCCAAAATTGTTGAAAAAGACAAAACTTAGTTGAAAAAGACAAAAACACAATTTTGCATCAAATTCCAGGTCTCTGTCAATATTATTGCTCAGATATAATATTATTTATATATTATACTTGAGCATACATATTATTATATATCATAATATTTTTAAAGATACCTGAAAACAGCTGGACATTCACAGAATATTCTACTGGTACATTATGTTGATGATATTTTACTTGGATTGGGGAAGTAGCTAATATATTGGAGGTCTTGGTAAGACACGTGTTCAAAAGGGTGAGAGATAAAATTCTTGAAAAACTACTGCATGAGTAAATGTTTTGAATCTTTATTTTAAATTTATTTTTAATTAATAAATTTCACTTTTAGTGCTTTTAAGCTTTGCAGAAAAATTGTATAGAAAGTATAGTAGTTCATCCTCCCCCTGTCCATTTTTCTCTGATATTAATATACTGCATCTGATACAATTTATTCTAATTTAAAATATAATAGTTTTCAACTATGTGGAATAGGCCATGCACTTATTATAAATGAGACTTACTGATATTATATATAAAAAGGCACTTGATAGATAAAGGATATTTTGGTCCAGCCCTCCTCCCTGTCACTACCCCCACCCCCATCTCTGCCTTGGCAACCACAAGTCTGTTCTATGTCTGTGAGTCTGTTTCTGCTTCACAGATAGGAGGGATGGACCATGAAAACTATTGTATGTAGAATGGATAGACAACAAGGTCTACTGAATAGCACAGGAAAGTATATTCAATATCCTTAGATAAACCATAATGAAGAATATAAAAAAGAATGCATTTATATGTATAACCTAATCATTTTGCTGTAAAGCAGAAATTAACAGAAAAAATATTTTTGGTCAAAAATATAAATTATGCTATTCTCATATATCCTTCAGCTCTTCTTCAATATTTTGTTCTTCTTTTTCATTTTATTATTTCTTATACCTATTCTAAGGCAACAGGGAAAGCTGACAAATTAAAATTTGTCTAATAATATGACACCTGTATTAAATAGTATTAATAGTCTTCTAAGCCCCTAAGAATAATATTAGCAAGACAAAAAAAATCAAGAGTGAGTTTAAAGGGGACAAGTGAATAAAGAATAGATTTTTAAATATTGGAAAATAATGGATGTATTAGTTTTTATTACAGATGTAAAAAAAATATATCAAAGACTTGATGTCTTAACAGAACACAGATTTATAATTGTACAGTTCCAGGGATCAGAAGTTCAAAATTGGTCTTACTGGGTGAAGTCAGCCTGCTGTCGGGGCTGAGTTCCTTCTGAAGGCTGTAAGGAAGAGTCTGTACCTTTGGCTTTTCCAGCTTCTAGAGTCTGCCCCCCTCCCATGGTTTAGGGTTCAACCCTTCTACTTTCAAAGCCAGCAACATCTGGCCAAATCTTTCTCACACTACTATCTCTCTGGTTCTCTATGTTTTTCCTCCCTCTTCTATTTGTAAGGCCCTTGTGATTACACCAAGTCCACTGGGATGATCTAAGACAGTATTCCATTCCAAGGTCAAATATTTAGCAGTCTTAATTCTATTCGCAATCTTAATTTTCCTCTGTCCTATACCTGGATGATAAATTTTAGCTTAAAATAAAGAACTTTATAAAAATTATAGCCATTCACTAATCGGTATGGGATTTTATGGGCCTTGATTTCCATCATGGAGGCATTATTCAGTGATGTGGCAAGACCAAGTTTGAGGGAATATTCAGCCTTTTTTGCTTGTATGAAGTGTTTTCACTTGCAGTTCAAACAGGGTTTTATTATTATTTAATATGTTGTTTAATTTTCAGCATTTTAAGAAATGGGTCTTTAAAAATTCCCTGAATTAATATTAAAAATTCTATTTGTTTCTGCAGGAAATATGGCATATATGTGTATGCAAAACTCAAAGCAAAAATGATAAAGTGCATTAATGTAATTATGTGTTTAAATAATTCTTGAATTCAACATCAAAATTTTGGAATAAAATCAGTATAATATTTGAAAAATGGGGGCTTTCTGATATTCACAATTGTTTTCCTTGGTGTTGCTTCTGTAATCCTAATATTCCTCATGGGTAGCTGATACATTAGAAGAGAACAGTATGAAGATTCTAAACAACCAAAAATGTAAGGATGGCAGCGTTGATTTTTCAGTTTAAGAACCCTGTGGGGAGGAAAATAAAGATAGCTTATTGAATTTGTAGTTTAATTCCTTGACACAGATATTTGGCTGTCAGACTCTTTGAGTATAAAAGATTATTAGCAATGATTACTTCTGGCAAACAACTGTTATTAAAGTATTCCATTCTTTTTACATAATAGTTACTGTGGAAAGGGGTATTTTTCTAGCTATCAGTATACAAACATATCTATTAGAAAATATTTAGTTAGCAATCATTTAGACCACAAAGCACTGAAAACCTTAAATATCAGTGCCTTAAGCAAGAGACCTGTTTCTCTCACAGAAAAGTCTAGATAGGTGGTCTAGAGCTATTATCGAGTATCATATTTTCAGACCTAAGGCTTCTTCTAGCTTTGTTCTATGTTGCATGGCCCCCCAGTCACAAGTTATTTTCATGGTCCAGGGAGGCTGCCCCAGCTCCAGCCATTGTGTCTGAATTGCAACCATCAGGAAGGTGAAGGGCAAGTCATCTCCTTTATAAGATGCTTAATGGAAGTTGTTGTACACACTGTTTTCAGTTATATATAATTGGTCAAGCTTGATNCTTGATCAAAGACACACACTTTGCTTCACTAGAGGCTGGGAAATATAATCTTTATTCTTATTTCTCAGGTAAAATTTCTTATTTCTAATTATAACAGGTGATAAAGATTTTAGGCAGTCTCAGCCACAGAAAGAAGAGTAAAATTCTTTTAATGAATTACAGTTGGCAACAACTAAATCTCATAACAAATATAGATGAAAAATAATCAGTGTGATATAAGACAGTGATTCCTAAACTGTGTTCTGTGTAACAGTAATATGAGATTTTTTTTTTTTTTTTTTAAAGAGTGTGCCAAGTCCTTTAGGTTAAGGGGAATTCGTAGCTATAAGAAGCCCAGGTAACAGACAAGAAACAAACTACTTGAATCCTGCATCTGCCACTTATTAGCTGTGTTGGCCTCTGAGAAAATGTATTAAATTCCTTTGCCTATATTTCTGTAAAAATAGTCATAGCTTATTTGTTACCATTTTGTTGAGCATCAGTCACTTTTCTGGAGCTAGGAAACTCCATAAAACATTTCAGTCTCAAAAAGTGAACATCCGAGTAAGGAATGGGGTGAGTATATATGACATAAAAAAGTAACATGTTTTTTGTTACATGACAGGAAGTGTTAAACAGATAATAAAGTAGGGAAAGAAGTCAGGAGGCATGAAGAGGGAAGATGTTTTATTATAAATCACACATGGTGAGTGATTTCCTTCTTCTTAACTAAATTACATCTAATTTTCTTTTAGGCTTCCCTGATAGCTCAGTTGGTAAAGAATCGCCAGCAATGCAGGAAACCCTGCTTGATTCTGGGTCAGGAAGATCCACTGGAGAAGGGATAGGCTACCCACTACAGCACTCCTGGGCTTCCCTTGTGGCTCAGCTGGTAAAGAATCTGCCTGCAATGTGGGAGATCTGGGTTTGATCCCTCGGTTGGGAAGATCCCCTGGAGAAGGGAATGGCTACCCACTCCAGTATTCTGACCTGGAGAATTCCATGGACTGTATATTCCATGGGGTCACAAACAGTTGGACATGACTGAGTGACTTTCCCTATGGTGGGTACAGAGTGGGCTTCCCAGGTGGCTCAGTGCTAAAGAATCCTCCTGCCAGTACAGGAGACACACGGTTCAGTCCCTGGGTCAGAAGATCTCTAGAAGGAGGAAATAGCAACCCACTCCAATATTCTTGCCTGGAAAGTCCCTTGGATAGAGGAGCCTAGCGGGTTACACTCCCTAGAGAGTCACAAAGAGTTGGTCATGACTGAGGACACCGCACAAACTACAGAGTGCTCATTGGAAAACTGATAAATAACTTGACCTACAGACACCTGAGGCTAGAGGGTCCCAAAAGGCAGGAGCAGATGCTCTTGATTTGAGATAATACTCAGCCTGTTAATGGCCAAGTGAACGTGATTGTCAGCTAAGGAGTGACAGTAAGTCAAAGTACTTTCTATAGGTCAGACATTCTGAGTAGGCAATATTTGTCCTGTTTTATACATGCAGAAGCTAAACATCAGAGAGATTATATAATTTGCCCTAAATCATACACCGAATTGTAACAGGCAGTTTCAAACCCAGTCTGGAGTCCTGCACCTTCTGCCTTGCCATTCTGCTTCTTCAGACAGAGAGGATGATGTTAGTAACTTAAACAGTATTAGTTGAGCTTTGAACTAGGATTTGAGAATAATCTGTAAACAAAACAAAAACTGTGCCTTTTTGAGCTATGCATGTGTGCATGCATGCGTGCGTGCTCAGTTGTGCCTGACTCTTTGCAACCCCATGGACTGTAGCCCACCGGGTTTCTCTGTCCATGGGATTTCCCAGGCAAGAATACTGGAGTAGGTTGCCATTTCCTGCATCAGGGTATCTTCACGACTCGGTGATTTAAGCCATGTCTCCTGGGTCTCCTGCACTGACAGAATGATTCTTCACCTGGGGAGCCCCCAAATAAGCAGTATATACAGGTAATTAAGTAAATTATATACTGTATATTTTTTATCTCTATATATACTATCACTAGAAAGAGATCACTGCTCTGGGGAAAAAACAGCAGAATAAGGGATTGGGATTATGAGGTAGAGTTGATGAATAAATGTTGAAATTGCTACTCCTAACACTTAGGGTAGAATAACCTTCACAAAACATGAGGAAAACTCTCACCACAAAAAGAAATCTTTTCTACAGTATTATGTTATACTTGGGGCTTCCCTGGTGGCTCAGAGGTTAAAGCGTCTGCCTGCAATGCAGGAGACCTGGGCTTGATCCCTGGGTCGGGAAGATTCCCCTGGAGAAGGAAATGGCAACCCACTCCAGTATTCTTGCCTGGATAATCCCATGGACAGAGGAGCTTGGTGGGCTACAGTCCTCGGGGTCGCAAAGAGTCGGACACGACTGAGCAACTTCACTTTCACTTATGTTATATATTTTTATATTGTTCTGAGAAATATTTGAAGGAAATACAGTTATCTGATCATTCGATGAGGTCCATGAGTCTCTGGACGAGGGAATTCTGCCCTTGAAAATAGCTTAGCTCATTATGTGTGTTTGTGTATCTATTTGTTGTTGTTCAGTCACTAAGTCAGGTCTGACTCCTTGCAGCCCCATGCACTGTGGCACACCAGGCTCCCCCGTCCTCCATTATCTGCTGGAGTTTGCTGAAATTCATGTCCACTGAGCTGGTGATGCTATCTAACCATCTCATACTCTGCCACCCCCTTCTCCTTTTGCCTTCAATCTTTCCCAGAATATATTTGTGTACATATACAAATACATAAATACATTTATATCTATCTATCCATACAGCTATATACATATACATCATACAAATAAATACATACAAAATGAAAATATACATATAAATATAGAAACCAGTTAATTAAGGCAAGTAAGCATTTACCTTACATATAAATTTCATCATTTAGTAGATGACAGCTTTCTCCTCCAAAGTGCATAAGAGAAATATCACTTTAAAGTTAGTAAGAAAATTTCACTGAAGTCGTTCATAGTGGAGGAAACAGCTATGCAAAAAAGAAAAAAGTGAATTACTTTGAAATCCACCAGTTAAATGGTATCTTTCTGGCTTTTAGAATTCAATAATAGGATTCTTCCTCAAATAGAAAAATCTCAATTTAAAAGAATTCTCCCCTAGGTAACTTACCTTTCTTAAACAGAATAGAAAGTGTCAATGACAAAACGGTATAAATACAGTCTCAAAGAATATGGAATACCATCAAGTCCCATTAAAAAAAATCATTCTTTAAAAGGGAGGGGAAACGGCAATAACATTGATGATCAAAAGGCAAGACCAGTATCCAATTCTTTCTTTGTCCTTTGATTTTCTCCTGATTTTGGTATCTTCACCCACTTCAAAATAAACATGTTCACATGCTCCTGCTTGCCACAGAGCTTTGGGGAAAAAAAATTGTAATCAGTTCTTCTTCTGCTTTCACCAGTGCCAAATGCCAGGAGTCTTAGACACAAAGCTTACCAAAATTTGCTCATTGAAACCAAGCCAGTTAGGAGTATTTACTACCATGCATAGGCCCTCAGTTATTAGAAATGACCTGCATATTTCAAAAATTAAAATGGAGGTAAGAACCATGAAGAGGAGAGTTAGGCAGTGAGGAGTGTTGGAATTAGGGACTTCCTTGGTGGTCCAGGGGCTAAGACCCTGCACTTCCAATTCAGGGGGCCTGGATTCAATCCCAGGGCAGGGAACTAGATCCTATATGCTGTAACTAAGACCTAGCACAGCCAAATAAATACATACTGGAAAAAAAATTGTTGAGATTAGGAACTGCATGTTTGTCTTTCCTTAGAATGTGTCTATTTTGTAAAGCAGAATCTTTTTGGAACACTGACTGGAAGCTTGAGACCATCCTCCCTAAAGCTGTCTATATTTTTCTTTCTAATTTTGTATTATCTTTTTTGCATATGAATTGATATTTATAATTTTCAGGCATTCTAAAATAAATTTCTTATCTTCAGAGCTTATTGGGCATTTGCATTTCTTCTGTGAAGTGTCTGCTCATATGCTATGCCCCTGTTTTCTTTTAGGTTGTTTATCTTTTTCTAATTGACACTTGACATAATAATTTGTCTTTCATTAAGTTTCACATCCATTTATGACTTATGTTCTCACTTTTTTTAAGGCAGTAGTTTTTCATAAACCTCAGCCTTAAAAGTAACCTTTAATCAGTTCAGTTCAGTTCAGTTTCTCAGTGGTGTCCAACTCTTTGTGACCCCATGGACTTAGGCATGCCAGGCTTCCCTGTCCATCAACAATTCTCGGAGCCTGCTCAAACTCATGTCCATCGAGTCAGTGTTGTCATCCAACCATCTCATCTTCTGTTGTCCCCTTCTCCTCCTGCCTTCAATCTTTCCCAGCATCAGGGTCTTTTCCAGTGAGTCAGTTCTTCGCATCAGGTGGCCAAAGTATTGGAGTTTCAGCTTAAGCATCGGTCCTTCCAATGAATATTCAGGACTGATTTCCTTTAGGATGGACTGGTTGGATCTTCTTGCAGTCCAAGGGACTCTTGAGAGTCTTCTCCAGCACCACACTTCAAAAGCATCAGTTCTTTGGCGCTCAGCTTTCTTTATAGTCCAACTCTCACATCCATACATGACCACTGGAGAAAACATAGCTCTGACTAGACAGACCTTTGCTGGTAAAGTAATGTTTCTGTTTTTTAATATGCTGTCTAGGTTGGTCATAGCCTTTCTTCCAAGGAGCGTGTTTCCCCACCCCACCCCGCCATGGCTGCAGTCACCATTTGCAGTGACTTTGGAGCCCAAGAAAATAGTCTCTCACTGTTTCCATTGTTTCCCTATCTATTTGCCACAAAGTGATGGGACCGGATGCCATGATCTTAGTTTTCTGAATGTTGAGCTTTAAGCCAACCTTTTCACTCTCCTCTTTCACTTTCATCAAGAGGCTCTTTAGTTCTTCTTTGCTTTCTGCCATAAGGGTGGTGTCTTCTGCATATCTAAGTTATTTATATTTCTCCCAGACATAATATGTGATTAAAATTCAAAAGAATGGTGGCCTGGATTCAGAATACTAAGGTTTGGAAATGGTATTCAGTTAGGGAAAAGTATGTATATAGATATAATCATTGAATAGCAGTCTATTCTTTTACTAAGTGTCAGGGACTCTGTATTCTCCATATTTTAAAACAAATTAATAAATAATATAACCCATTATGAACCAATTATAATAGTGTGTGATGCGCCAAGTAGTGTGATAAAACCAATTTGAGGCTCAAGGGAAAAGAAATATCACATGAATTCTGGAAAAAAAAATTCTTTCCTTATCTTGCTTACCTAGCCCTTTTTCCTGGAGATATTCCACTATTAACTAACCTTTCAGAAAGATTCAAGGCTTAAAAATGTATGTCATACTGTGCCATGTCATTTCATATTATATTTTAACCTTTCCATAGAAAACTTGAATGATGTGCAAATAAAAGCCCTGCAACACAAAACTGTATCCTTGTCTTTTTTAATAGCTGTTTATATCTCTATCCATGTTTGAGAGAGAGGGTGCACACATATGGTGAATATTCTACATACTACTAAACTGTTTACAATTACCTAGCCCTCATGGATGTGTTAGTCAGAAAAGAAATCTGTTAAAATACTCTGCTCACTTGCACAGAAATTCCAAGTATGTATTCCATAGAAGAAAAGCTTTAGAGAAACTGTGTG
>SJYQ01002078.1:354235-381046 GCA_006410935.1 Redunca redunca
AAAATGGAATATGCTCCTATAAAATGATTTCATATTCTTCATGAAAAATGCTACTGACACATCTATTTTAAGTATACAATTTCTATTTGTAAAGTAGAATAAGGAAAATTATTTTGAATATTTATCTGTCTACATTGTTTTTCCTGCTTCAGAACTTTTGATTTTTAAGATACTGCTTTATTTAACTATATTACTTTCTTTCTATTAGCTATCATTTCATCTCTTCCAGCTATTCCCTTATTTACCACTCAAGATCATAGTCAAAGCTATTTCATGTCAGAATCACAAAACCCTATTCACAACTATATAAACTCATCTGTCAAATTGATAAATTCACATATAACAATCTTATTATTTTTCACCACACCCTTCCTTTAGTGAATAATTGCCAGACATTCAAATATGTATTGCAGCTAGAAGATGTGAAATGTGTTAATTACCACATTTTTGTTCCTTTTTTTCAGGTTAGCTCTGTTATATTTTGTTTTGACACAATGGGATCATTCTTCTTACACTAATATGTAAAGCTATTATATGTTGTTATTGTACTAGGGTACACAGTGGTTAATTCTGTCAGCATGTGGTCATCACGAGCTAATAGCAGGATAGAATTTTGCACATTTCTTATCAGCTTGCTCAGTGTTGGTCTTTTTGTGCTGTTAAAGAAATTAATGCATTGCTTGTGATATGTGCAGAATTGATAACCTTAGTGGTTGATAGGGAGTTACTGATCGTTAGACCTCTGAATTGGTATTCAGGATTGGCAAAGTCATTTTCCTCTGTCAAATCTCAAACTTCTCATAAACTTTGTACCTTATTACCAAAAGAGATAACAACTGCAAAGAATTTAGTGTCTTGAAAAAGGCAGAGGAAAAGTAGTGGGGGAAACCTAGTATATGTATGAGTGAGTTGATTTAATAATGGAAGATAACCTCTTTCACTATAATCTCAGAGACTTTCTGTTTCTTCAATCATTTGTTATGCTATCTTGCCTATTTTGTTTCCACTTCTGTTTCCCATATCACAATATTATCTGGAAGCTTATGTTCAAGGATTAATTCATATTTGTATTTCATCAATTACACTTGTAAACATTCTAGGACACTTGTATGTGTGTATGTATGATGGATTAATAAGCAAGTTGTTATATGTCCAATCTGATAATGGAAATAAGACATGACCATTAAAAGAATCAGTAACCAGATTCTATTTGAGGGGAGATATTGAATCTAGAAATAGATTTAAGGGACTAGATCTGATAGAGTACCTGATGAACTATGGACAGAGGTTTGTGACATTTTACAAGAGACAGGGATCAAGACCATCCCCATGGAAAAGAAATGGAAAAAAGCAAAATGGCTGTTTGAGGACGCCTTATAAATAGCTTTGAAAAGAAGAGAAGCAAAAAGCAAAGGAGAAAAGGAAAGATATTCCCTTTTGAGTGCAGAGTTCCAAGTCGTGTTTTACCAATACTAATAAGATCTCAGCATCTTGAGAGGTTTCGTATGGAATCCCAAACAGGAAACTACTGCCATGAATCATTTAATGCAGAAATAAACTTAAATTGGAGGTTTTGAATAACCTCAGATATGCAGATGACACCACCATTATGGCAGAAAGTGAAGAGGAACTAAAAAGCCTCTTGATGAAAGTGAAAGAGGAGAGTGAAAAAGTTGGCTTAAAGCTCAACATTCAGAAAACAAAGATCATGGCATCCGGTCCCATCACTTCATGGGAAATAGATGGGGAAACAGTGGAAACAGTGTCAGACTTTACTTTTTTGGGCTCCAAAATCACTGCGGATGGTGATCGCAGCCATTAAATTAAAAGATGCTTACTCCTTGGAAGGAAAGTTATGACCAACCTAGATAGCATATTCAAAAGCAGACATATTACTTTGCCAACAAAGGTCCATCTAGTCAAGGCTATGGTTTTTCCAGTAGTCGTGTATGGATATGAGAGTTGGACTGTGAAGAAAGCTGAGCGCCGAAGAATTGATGCTTTTGAACTGTGGTGTTGGAGAAGACTCTTGAGAGTCCCCTGGACTGCAAAGAGATCCAACCCATCCATTCTGAAGATCAGCCCTGAGATTTCTTTGGAAGGAATGATGCTAAAGCTAAAACTCCAGTACTTTGGCCACCTCATGTGAAGAGTTGACTCATTGGAAAAGACTCTGATGCTGGGAGGGATTGGGGGCAGGAGGAGAAGGGGATGACAGAGGATGAGATGGCTGGCTGGCATCACTGACTTGATGGATGTGAGTTTGAGTGAACTCCGGGAGTTGGTGATGGACAGGGAGGCCTGGTATGCTTCAGTTCACGGGGTCGCAAAGAGCTGGACACGACTGAGCAACTGAACTGAACTGAAAGGGATGGGAAGTTAGAAAGTCCTGTTGTATACAATTCTGATATGAAATCAATATAATATAGCATACTTATGCTATACTATTATATAATTATAATATAATTAGACTACTGCAGGGAGATTATGCTTCATTGTAAGTACAGTATTTCCTTTATTCTAAGATGCCACTGTTTTGCGATATACTATTTTTTAAAATAGTTTACAAAAAGAATCAGTTTAGATTAAGTGGATTTATAAAAAAACAATGAATTCAGGAAATTCTAAAATGCTGTATTTTTAGATTTAAGGAAAGTTTTAGAATATAGAAAGCATAGGTATCTGACTTAATTTCTAATGAAAATATTTTCCTAGTCATATTATATTTTTATGCATTTTTGGATCAATTTTAATTTGCATGACTGTTGAAGTAAATTAGATAAGAAAAGAAAATCGTCATACATTTCCTATACA
The DNA here is from genome assembly GCA_006410935.1 of Redunca redunca. Lineage (NCBI taxonomy): Eukaryota > Metazoa > Chordata > Mammalia > Artiodactyla > Bovidae > Redunca > Redunca redunca. The sequence goes on from SJYQ01002078.1 coordinate 357,050, forward strand.
AGTCAGAAAATTTGCATCAGTTTGGATTCTTGCATGTCTATCCTTGTCTATCCTAGGAGAAATGTATCATTAGTAATATCAACTAGCAAGTGAAGAAATAGGTTTGGAAAAGATGAAGGCTTTGCTCAAGTTCATGTAACTTTAAGTGGCAGGACCAGGGCTCTAACCATGCAGCCTTAATCTATAAACTGCTCTGTGTTTTTTTCATTAACCAGGTGAAGTGGTGGCAATTGCAAGTAACATCTTGTGTATACTTTCCTCAATACACATTTATACCCACAGACCACTGCCCTGTCTCTTAGGCACTGTGTGTGTGTGTGTGCATGCACGTGCGTGTGTTTTCATATATTCAGTACAATGGCAAGAATTGTAATATTTAGTTCTTATTCAAACCAATTTGTTTGATAAAAGTTCTAGGGTGAAAATGTTAAAAACTGACAGCATCTTTAGGTCAAAGGATAATTACAGTGAGAGATTAGTCACATCAGAGGGAGTTGACTTCAAACATTTTTCTAGTATCAGCTGTAATATTTTCTACTCACTAATAGGAAGCCAAGCTTTTTAAAAATAAAGAAATATAAAAATAGCATTACATCAAAGGAAAGAACAATGTTCCTTCTGGTTGGAGTGGATTTATAATTTACTTTGGTCCATTCTAGGACTAAAATCTAAATAGCTTTTTCTTTTCTTTTAAAAAATAATGTCTTGAGTAATCCTAACTGCCCATGCACTGTCATCTAATCCAGACATGCTGCACAGAAATATTCTACCAGGTTAAGATGCCAATCTGGACTGAGAAATTGCTCACAATTTTTCTCTGATTCTCTCATTAGGATAATGGTTCCAGAGCATTGCTAGTGTTATGACTGATGATTATTATCTATACATTTCTCCACATCTCTCAGTTTTGCCTTGGATCAAGTTAAAATAACACAAACTATGCATTTGAACCATATAGTTTTGAGACAGATAGTAAAAACAATGCTGTTGCACTATTGTCCTACAATGAGGTGTTTTGCAAGAAACATTTTTATTAAAATAATCTATGGAAAGATATTTTCTTCCATACTATTTAGTATCATATTTTTAAGGACCCAAGGGAGAAATTTTCCTATCACTATGTGGAAGTGAAAGCTTTTGCCTACAAGAGATTGTTTTCTCATCTTTTGGATTCTATACCTAGGATAATTTTTTTATCCTTATTTATTCTTATGGATTCATGTAATTGATATGGCTTCTCCTATGGGGCCCACTCAAGTGTTACTTTGATGGTACACTCAAATGTCAACTCATAAGAATATTTCTTAATCATTCATAAAGTAGTACTTCCACTCATTTGATCCTAGAACTATTACTTGCTTATTCTATTGTTTTTCTCTTTATCACATGTAACCAATTAGATGTTTTGATATTTATCTCTCTTCCTCCACTAAATAAGCTCCATGGAATCAAGGACTTTATCATTTGTTCATTATTTTATACCCAATGGGAAGCATAGTTCCTGAGATGCAATAGCAACTTATTGAGTAAATGAATATATGAATAAGCATGTATAATTTTTGTCTATCTGACTGTAATTTCTAAAGTAGAATAGACAGTGCTTCCTAAAGCCATCAGTGTCTTTTTTCTCAATGAGCAGTGAAAATTCATTGTATGATACGATAATGATGGATACATCCCATTAAACACTTGTCCAAACTCATAGAATGTACAACAGGAAGAATGAACTGTAACTGTAACTGAAGGTTCATCAACTGCAACAAAAATTGTAACATATGTACCACTTTGATGGGAAGATGGTGACGATGGGGGATGATATAGAAGCTTAATGCAGGGAAATCTCTGTACCTTTCTCTGGATATTTCTATAAATCTTAAACTGCTTTTAAAAAGATAAATTCTTAAAGACTGCATTTGGATGAATAATAATAAAATTATTTGCAACAAATGGGAACTATAAAGAAAAAAATAAAACCCAAGATGTTTTCAGAAAAGTTGTTAATGAATTTCAAAGTAATGATAAACAAAAATATGAGTTAGATGGAAAAGGAAAATTAATGACAAGAAAGAAGGTGTGAGGGAAAAAATAGGAATCAGCATTAATGTAGCACATTATGAATTCAACATTTCACAATCAAATTTGCCTCATTTGCTGACCTGTGTGATAGAACTTAAATTTTTGAAATGAAGGGAAGAGGTGAGCACTCAGGATATCAAGAATAAGGATCATAACACTAAAACCAAATGCCTGGGAGAAACAATTTTTTAAGCTACGTTAAGTGTATCCTTTTTAATTCTTCTAACCACATTGTATAACAATTTATTTTACTGGTGGAGACTTTGTACTAGTATATACAGTACACTCTTTTGGTATCTGTGACCCCTCTGGAATCATTAAGTACATGTAGTGACTGAGGCATTATAAATGTCTTTTAATACAAGTTCATTTATTGTCCCAAATAAGGGGACACAAATTCATCATTCTTTCCTTGATTCCTTTCCTTTATTACTGCACATGCATGTCTTTGGGAGTTATCCACTCCCCAGGATCTGTTTGCTATGTATGTGCATATGAAACTACCCTGGCCCTCTCTTTTGGAATTATTTCAGAAATATATATCCAGCTGCCAACTGAATATCTGATTTTATCTCCCACATATTTAAACCCAATGCTCCCTAACCCAGTATCCTTTCCCTCTCTACCTTTTTTTTTTCAGATCAACATCTTACACTTTGTAATACACTCACAAATTTTTATACAGATTTCATGTTTACAAGTACAAAAAGGCAAAGAACCTCAAAGAATCGAAGTAACTGTACCGTCAACTACATTCAGTAGAGTTAATACTGTGGTCCCTGTTCATCTTCTAAATCCAGAAGGGAACTGTGAATCCACCCCCCATGTGGACTCCGCTTTCAGAAGTTGGAGACTGGGTGTAGTTCTGCATACGTTTGGGTTTCAACAGAGCTGAGCTGAGATTCCATCATGTTCCAGGCCAGATCAGCCAGAACAAAGTCATCCATTGCTGTCTGAGTTTCATTGCTGGTGAAGAATAAGCTCCCCAAAGTTTCAAAGCCAGAGTTCATGATCTGTGTTTCGGCACTGTTCAACTGAACTTTGCTTTCCAGGGCAGGCAGGTTTTTAGCAGTGGAGGTTCCATCAGTCTGGGTCTCTGTGTCAGATGAGTCATTACTCATGGAACAGTTGTTGTGTTTCAGGATACTTCCCAGGGGCAGACGAGGGCTACTGTCTAAAAAGAAGTTCAGGTCTGTCTGTGTCTGCGTGTCAAACATCTCAAGGCCTAAGAAGCTAGAATTCCCCCTACAACTGTAGGCCTGGGCAGAAGGGTCTGCAAGAAAGAAGTCAGTTTGGGTTTCTATGTCCAGCGACTCCAAGACTGGCTCAGTGGTCATGGTGCTAAGCTCACTCTCCTCGGTTTGCGTCTGTATATTTGAGGCTGAAAAAACTCTTTGATATCAAAATCAATTGCAGGATTCTGCGTTGGGCCAGATGGGAGCTGGGTGTCAGGTCCAGTGTTTGTGTCAGACAAAAGACTACGATTGTCCAGCGTCTGACCGGGTAGGTTACTTGACAAGATGTTTTCTAGATCACTTAGTAAATCCATGGCTTGGGTCTGATTATCTGTCATGTTCTGTGAAGAAAGCATACTATTTGGTGCACTGAAGTTTATAATTGGTGTGGATTTCTCAATATCTTGAGCTAAAGTTTTAGGGTGGTCATGAGTTACAGTCTCTGCTTCTAAGCTGCTGCTTATAATATTGTCTGTAGACACACCATATGATGAATGGACACTTTCAAAAATGTCTCCACACATTACAGCTTGGTCCATCTGTACTCGGTCATCTGCTGGACTTTGCACTCTGCTGGTCTGAGTTTCTCTGGAGATCCCACCTGGCTGGAAACTGGCATCTATAAATGCATTAGCGATGGATGAGGTAACCTTGGAACTGGGCAAAAAAAGTTTGAGTTTAAACACTAATGGGAAGCGAAACCTGGGAACCAAATGTCAAATCAGTTTGCGAACAGGATGCCACAGAGGAGTCAGGGCTGGCCCACTGTGCAGACGGCATGAACTGTGGTGTGGTGCAGGACAGGTCTGTCTGCACATTGATGGAAGAAATGCTGTTCTTCTGACATGTGTTCCCCAGTTCTTGTAACGGGCTAAATGGACTTTTACCCAAGTTCACTTGAATACTTGTGCTAATCGGCTCAACAGCAGCAGGATTTACAACTTTTGAAAGAGGGAGGCTCTCCTTGAGAGAGCAGGCCTACGAATGCAGGCCGAGGATCAGGGTTCCAGTGAATAAGGGCAGTGAGTGCACGGCACCGGGGGCAGGGCCCTGATGATGGACACCCAACACCACAGGCTGGGCCGAGGAGTTGGCTGTAGGCACGAAGACGGGCACAGGAGAAAACTGCATGACGGGGAGTTTAACCAAAGCCGCTTTGGGCTTTGGTAAAAGCAACTTCTGAGGGTACCTTGGAGCTGCTGGAAGAGTCTGTTGTTTGGCATTAGAGCTTCCCCCTTTGATTCCTTCTTTGCTCTCTCCCCTTTATTTAGCCTCCAAAAGAATCTTTCTGAAACAAGAATCTGGTATTTTTACTCACCTGTATAAAACCCATCAATGGCTATCCATTTACCTTAGTATAAAGCATATAGTTTTCTATGCCTATTTTTAAAAGAATTAAGGTAATTACAGATTCACATGTAGTTACAAGAAATAACATAGAGAGAACCTATGATCTTTTATTCAATTTTCTCCAGTTACAACTTACTATATAAGTATGTCATGCCATCACAATCAGACAATTGATATTGCTCCTATCCACTGACCTTACAATTTTAGAAACTCTCATGACGTGGGCTCTGCCTAACGCTGCCATCATTGTCTTCCACTTAGCCAATTTTCAAACATTTATTCAATTATGACAAGTAATAATTATACACTACATTTGTAGATTGGTTTACAACTTTCATAATGCTTTCACATCTGAGCTCTTAAATGTACCCCATTACATGGGAAAGGTATATGTCATTACAGCCATCATTTCACAGATGAGCAAAGTATGGAAAATTCACTGTTTAATTTGGAATGACAAACCAGGTCAATGGTAAATGGTAAAATATAGAGAACTGTATATTTATCATATACCTACACCTTTACTTGTGTTATATCATCTAATCTGCTAAACTACCTTATGATAGAACCACCCTGTGATAGAAATTGTATTGTCTCATTGGCAAAACCACTCATTTTATGGATGAGACTCATTGAGATTATATAATGTACACAAGATGACATTACTGCTAACTGATGCCATCTGCTTTTCAAACTCCGCAAAAGCTTTAGCTCACTTACAAATCACTCAGGGAAGTTTAGAATTATTCCTTGCAAATTTCTGTAAGAAGTTAATTCTCATTACAAAAATACTCTTCTTTTAACATCTAATTAACCTGAAATTTGAAGAGGTTTCTTGTTTTATGAGCCCATTTGTCTTGCCCCGGTCATTTAAAATGAATATAAGTGCTTATGACCAATTTAATACAAAGGACTCATTTTCACTCTCATGGAGAGATGATGAACTTAAAGTTCCCATTTGCTTAGTAAGAACTGGTTTTAAGAAAGCAAGGATACACCAAAGCATCAATTAAAAAGGTATGTCAGGATGCAAGCTGTGGAATCTTTTCCCTCTAACTGCAGTTCCACTTCCACAAATTCCTACACAGTTGTAAAACTGCTTACTTCTGTTGGAAAGTGTTGCCTTTTGTGTGGGAGGCAGATGGCATTTTCTTGGCACAGCATAGAGTGAATCTGCAGAACTAGCAAAGAGGGGAGGGAAGAGAGGAGAGCAAACTTGTTTTCTCATGACATTTCCTCTCGCAGCAGCTGCTGGGGTGCACAGGTGACTTAGAATGGAGCATCCATCACCAGGTGGAAGGGGTTGAGATCTCTTGGGGCCCCATTAAAACTTAAGTCTCAAAAGAAGACACCTTTCCCAATCCCCATCTGAATACTCTATGGCATTCATACCGACTGACAAGGAGACAGAAGTCTGTTCTACCTGCTACCCAGGGCTGAGGTGGGATTTATATATGACCACCTTTGAAAATAGTCATACTAGTTTCTCCTATTTTCTACCATACTTCGGTTGTTTGTAACAAGCCTCAAACTGGAAACCCTAAGATTGAATCTAGGTTCCAGACAGCTTTTGTTTGCTGCAGAGAGACTTGGAAAAATAATTAATGAGTTATCAGTATTTAAAAATAAGTAGACTTCATAGAAACATCTGGAAAAATCACAAAGCTAAGCTCCCCATTACTGTCAAGCACCAGTATGCTAAGGCTGAATACCCTTTGGAGAGTGTCTCACTTGCCTTTTTCCGTTATGTTCAGACCAATTTTTAATCTTAAGTCAGAGAATATGTGATCACTTACAGACTATTATAAAAGAACAGGCCAGGCTAGACCAAGATCATTTCTGTTCTGGAGAATAGTGAAGAGTTATTGGACTGCAAAGGAATTCTGTGGTGGTTAGGATATTTTTCTAGAATTGAAAGTGATCTTATGTATCTTGTCCTTGGTGTTTATGTAAGTGGCTCTATCACTCTATCTAAACCCCTTCTTCAGTCAGAACTATTTTAGCTATGTACATGTTTTCTGTGTGGCAAAGATTCACATATTTTAAAGCTTTTACTCTTGTAAAACAGAAAATTATGTCAAGGATTGCTTTAAATATAAATCAGCTCACTTTGTAGAGGAGGACACACAAGCTAAAAACATTTGCCCTAAATCCTCTAGGAATTTATAAAAAGGATTTATTTAGAGGGATTAGATTCTTTCCTATAACCAGAAATCAAGAACCAAGAATTTTTTACATATATTTAGAACAAATTTTCTGAGGCTATATCCTTCAACCAGTCTTTAGGAGTTTGGGCTGATGGGCTAATGGCTCTCAGCTGGAAGTATGAAGACTTGATTGCATCGCTATACTCCAAGCTTATTCAAGAGTATCAATATTTGGGGATTAAAAATGTCTGTGAAACCATAGCCCACCCCATACCTCAAGCACATGTCTCTGCTAAATATTCTTACTTCCTCCATGAAGGCTACTAAAGATTTCCTCATTAATTAAAGACTGCTGAAAGTTTTCCCCACAACAGTGCTTTTCAGTATATTCTTGACAGCTGCAACCCTATTACTATTAAAACAGTGACCCCAGTCATTTTTCCCAAGTTCACTATTGGGAGACAAAGCAGTGAAAAGGATATGTGTTTGGCCATATTCTAAAATAAGTAATGTTTAGATCAGTCTGCTAGCACTGCATTTATTTAAAAGATTTTTTTTATGTGAACCATTTTTAAAGTCTTTATTGAATTTGTTACAATATTACTTCTGTTGTTTACATTCCAGGTTTGATTTTGTTGTTGTGGTTGTTTTTTTTGGCTACGAGGCAGGGAGATCTTAGCTCCCCAACCAGGGATCGAACCTTCACTGCCTGCATTGGAAGGCAACATATTAACCTCTAGACCTTCAAGGAAAACTCCTAGTTGTGCAAGTTAAGCACATTATTAAAATGGAAATAATACTCTCTGCCTTTTCTATGAATCACTAGAATTAAAGAAGATAGCTTTGAAAGTATCTGACATGCTGTCTGACAAATAAAGGTGAACAAATATTATCCCTTCTCCCCAAATAATTAACTAGTCAATTTGAAATATCCTTCTCCAATGACTTTTGAATTTTAGTAGTGGTGCTTAATGCCTAAGTCATGGGACTCAGTGTCTGAGAATTTTAGTCACTGTCAAAGAATTAGATGGGTGAAGTTATTGAGAATAATAGTAAGAGCATATTGTTTTCTCTGCAGTTGTACCTGACAAGTAACAAGTGAAGTCGCTCAGTCGCTTCAACAAGTGAAGTTGCAACTCTTTGCAACCCTCGAACTGGAGCCTACCAGGTCCAACTCTTTGCAACCCATGGACTGGAGCCAACCAGGTCATCCCTCCATGGGATTCTCTAGGCAAGAGTACTGGAGTGGGTTGCCATTTCCTTCTCTGGGGGATCTTCCTGACCCAGGGATTGAACCCAGGTCTCCCACATTACAGGCAGACGCTTTATCATCTAAGCCACCAGGGTACCTGAGCAGGGTCTTAAATTCAGTGATTTAGCAATATCTGCAAAATAGTACTCTCTCTCTCTTATGAGGTAAAATCAGATTATTGCATCTGTCCATAATTGCATGTAGGGCTTTCCTGGTAGCTCAGTCAGTAAAGAATCTGCTTGCGGTGCAGGAGACCTGGGTTCGATCCCTGGGTTGGGAAGATCCCCTGGAGAAGGAAATGGCAACCCACTCCAGTATCCTTGCCTGGAAAATCTGATGGACAGAGGAGCCTGGTGGGCTGCCGTCCACAGGGTCGCAAAGAGTCGGGCACGACTAAGTGATTATTAACACTATAATTGCATGTAGGCCATACTCAAAATAATTTCCTAATATGTTGTTGAATTCTTTCCTTTTCCTCATGTACAATTACTTTTAGGAAGCAGATAGAGCTCCGTAGGTAGCTTAAAGAAGCAGTTGATTTTTGGAAACAATGCTTATTCCCAAGATCAAGTCAACCCAAATCTAAGAAGAATCTTAAAGCTCTTTGGTGACTCGCTCTGTCGCTTTCCTGTGGAGTTGATCTGGGGGAGCCCTTGTAATAGGACTGCTAAAAAGACACGTGTCCTAGAGGGTAAATGTGAACTAAATAAAAACACAGCAACAGGGAACCAGGCTTCATTTGTGCTCCTTTGAAACGTAAAAATAACACCCTGCACAGTCAAGAATCCCTGGCTGCTGATCACAATGCATACAAGAAAAGGCACAGTCCAAATGAAAAGCATCTCATTCCCAGGGACATACTTCTCACGGCTTTGCAATCTGAACAGCTACTAAATGCAGGACCTCCTACTTTCTTTTTCTATCCTCCAGGGGTAACCGAATGCTCCAGATACAACCATAATTGGCTTGCTCTGGCTTAACAGGGCCATCTGCTGTGACTTCTAAGCCTATCTCTGGGGTCTCTGTGCTCTTCCTTCAGCAAAACCGGGATCCTTGACTCTGTCTTGCAGCAGCTACATGCTAAGTTTCTATATATGTTCATTTCACTTGAAAGACTTTTTTCCCCTAAAAGAAAGTTGATTTTTTTTTTAAGTCACTTAGTGACTTCTGGAAAGCATTTGTACATAACTTTTCTATTGGCAATGTGGAATGGAATCATTTTAAAAGAGAGAGAGACATTCGGCTTCTAAACAAGAACTCCTCTTTATATTTGTGAATAAAGCAGGATACATATGAACAGATTTAACTCAGAGTGGAATTTGTATGCATTAAGGAAATGGGTTTATGATGTACTCATCTCCTTAGCAAACACATTGTACCGTCAAAATGAATACTGTCACTATCAGCGTCTGACTCCCACTGCTGGAATCAGTATTTTCAAATAATCAGTTTCACTGGATATTATTTTCACTGCGTTTTGCCTAATCTCGCTTTCTTCCTGATATTGTCGAAGTAATTGTGGGGCATTTTGCAGAGGGTACCTGCAGTTATTCTTTTCATATTCTACGAAATGTTGAATACATGCAAATTAGAGCAGGCAAACACTCACCTTTTCATGAATTGAAACCTGAAGATAGCTATAGTGTGTTTTATCTATACCTGTTTGCTCTGGCATAAAGAGAGTTGTAGAATTACATATAACACTTAATAAAGGTTTTCTATGGTCCATGCCGAAGAATTGATGCTTTTGAACTGTAGTGTTGGAGAAGACTCTTGAGAGTCCCTTGGACTGCAAGGAGATCCAACAAGTCCATTCTGAAGGAGATCAGCCCTGGAATTTCTTTAGAAGGAATGATGCTGAAGCTAAAACTCCAGTACTTTGGCTACCTCATGCGAAGAGTTGACTTATTGGAAAAGACTCTGATGCTGGGAGGGATTGGGGGCAGGAGGAGAAGGGGACGACCGAGGATGAGATGGCTGGATGGCATCACTGACTCGGTGGACGTGAGTCTGAGTGAACTCCGGGAGTTGGTGATGGACAGGGAGGCCTGGCGTGCTGCAATTCATGGGGTTGCAAAGAGTCGGACACGACTGAGCGACTGAACTGAACTGAACTGATGGTCCACACATTATTCCAATTTTGCGTGAATTAAGTCATTGTGTCTTTTGCTTTCACACTCTACAATTTTATTTTTTTTTCTTATTTATTTAGTTTTGGCTATGCTGGGGCTTCGTTGCTGTGCCAGCTTGTCTCTGATGGGTGGGGGGCGGGGGGTACTCTCTGGTTGCAATGCACAGGTTCTTCTTGTGGTGGCTTCTCTTGCCAGGGGGGACAGGCTCCAGGGCATGCCGGCTTCAGTAGTTGCCACACACGGGCTCCGTAGTTGCAGCTCCTGGGCTTAGAGTGCAGACTCAGCGCTTGTGGTGCACGGGCTGTAGTCGCTCTGTCACATATAGAATCTTCTGAGACCAAGGATCAAACCCATATCTCCTGCATTGGCAGGCGGATTCCTTACCCTGAGCCACCAGGGAAGCCCCTTTCACACTATGTTTAAATGATTATAATTATGAAAATAGAAGCCAAAATGGGATATATGTCAGATATTGAAAGCTCTGAATTAATCTTGGTTTTATTTGTTGTAACCTCTAGATAGTTGGAGATTATCATCGCTTCTCTCTGTCACTTATAAGACTGGCTTGTGTCTGTCCTTGTGGTGACAGGGCTATCTCTATGACCAGCTGGTGCTCATAAATATGTTCATATTTATGACTAAGAAATAGTTGCTGTAGCCTCTGCTTTCCATGGAGCTTTGGCTACATGAAGTGACTGTGACTGCCAGGCTTGTTCAGACAGGACTTTACACATCAGGCTCCTGTGAGCAAGGATGGTGTGACTTTATCTCTAGGAGAGAGGAACACACTCCATGAACTGAGAAAATTAAGTCCATGAGGTATTGGAGAAATGGAAGAACTACCAAATTTCTCTCCAAGTCAGAGAGTTGCTCTGTAATGAGTATATAATGTGCTCTGTGTTTTGATTCATAGATAATTTATAATTATAAATATTTTAAGTTTTATATAGCATTCTTTTTAGCTGTTTGGCCAAATTGATGCTTTCTCATTTTAACCATGGGGCTTCAGATGGTACTGTCAATTGGTGGCAAACTATCTAAACTGCATTTTTAGTGTTTTGAAGAGAAATGGAATGTCTTTGGTGCTTCAGTGGATAAATCTGAAGTTATAGATTGAGAACAACTTCTGTTTTTATAGGAAGAGATAAAATGTAGAAATAGAGAAGTGGAAGGTAGTATTCAGGAGGAGAATTTAAAGTTTCCTTTTACTGTGCTTTTACTTGTTACCCTTATTCTCTGATTGAAATTTAATATGCCATGGTTGTGGCTAGAGACAATTTCCACACCTTCTTGCAAAGTTTTTGAAATCTACACTTTCTATAACCAAAGAGAAAAATAGCCCACTATCTCCCACTTGCTCTTCCATGTGCTTGGAAGCATTTGTTTGCTTTTTTGGAGAAATTATAACTAATGGCTAGATGGACTGTTTATATTTTATAGATGTAGAACAGATAATAGAGACAAAGTAGTTTGACAAGGAGAAACATTTAAGCAAAAGGACAAAAGACTGCCCAATAAAACACCAGAGTGTTAGGAAGCTAAGACTTAAATCTTTTGATTTTCATTCTGCAGAAAATTACATAGAGCATCAACATAGAATTTCACATGCTCAAATACAAGAGCCAAAGAAAAGGAAAGAGAATGGGTCCTTTTGCAGTGTGCAAGTCAGGGCTCTTGTCAAGGGTGTTGTTTTAATTGATTCATAAGATTTTCCCATCTTTTGCAACTGTTTTAGTGACTCTATTTCAAATGACCAGATTGGTTGATATTAAGAAATGAAAGCTCTTTGCTTTGCCTATCTTTAGGGATAGACTAGAAGTGATAAAACTACAGAACTAACTGGTAGAAATCTGTCACAGTGACATTTAAAAAGAGAAACCAACTAACTGTTTGTTTGCTTTCCTTTTTTTTCAGTTACAAAACTCATCCTTAAATACAGAGTTTCATTTTTAATGAGATTCAGATCACTATTAAACCTTACTTTTTAGAGGAACATTATCTTTTTGTCATTATTTATCATTTCTTATCTCTGTTGAGTACATCTTCAGAACTGATCGAATCACAAATGAAAAGGGTGTGCAGTTATTAGTGTCTTCCTCCTTTACTTGATTTGCTTGTTGTTGTCAGTAGAAAAAGAGATTTTTACATAAAGTACCTTGTTTTAGAAGCTTTCGAGTCTATCTGATAAATATTGTAAGTCATTAATAAACCATAATATTTTTATTCTCAAGCATTTAATTTAATATTTATTCATAAATTATGATTGTAATGCATGTTGACATTTCACAGCCAGGGATGGGAACGTAAGGCTTTGGATTTCCTATTTGATTTGATTCTTCATTTATTTAGCAGGACTGCTTTTCAAATTCTAAATGTTGTGCACAAAGAATACAAAGAATGACTAAGTTAAAATCTAATTAAAATGGAAATATGTGAGTTCCATTATCTTTTCTAACTCCATCACTAGCTATTTGTAACTCCCTAACCCTAGGCGGTGATAAAGAGTTGATTTCAAATCTGTCAAATGCCAAACTGTCTTAAGAAAAGATGCATCTAAATTTATACAAGAGTACCTTTTATTTCATAGCCTTGAATAAATTTGGAAAGTGAAAACACTGGTATTAATTATACTTTCATGTTTGTAATTTTAACTTTGTTCTTATTCACTCAATAATTCAAGTGAAGGATTTGATTGGTTAGAAATATGATACTACCCATTTCTGTAAGTTTTAAAACGGGTGAAAGTTCAGTTCAGTTCAGTTGCTCAGTCACGTCTGACTCTTTGTGACCCCATGGCCTGCAGCACGCCAGGCATCCCTGTCTATCACCAACTCCCGGAGATTATTCAAACTCATGTCCATTGAGTTGGTGATGCTATCCAACCATCTCATTCCTCTGTTGTCCCCTTCTCCTCCCACCTTCAATCTTTCCCAGCATCAGGGTCTTTTCAAATGAGTCCATTCTTCGCATCAGGTGGCCTTAGTATTGGAGTTTCAGCTTCAGTATCAGTCCTTCCAATGAATATTCAGGACTGATTTCCCTTAGGATGGACAGGTTGGATCTCCTTGCAGTCTAAGGGACTCTCAGGAGTCTTCTCCAACACCACAGTTCAAAAGCATCAGTTCTTTGATGCTCAGCTAACCGTATGAATTTAATACTTGTATCTTAAAATCCCCATTATTAGCATTATCTTTCCTTTGGTATCACATTTAGTTTAGGAGCATGATATACGTGTAGCAGATTGCATATTCTAAAGATGGCCACAGTTGTCTCTCCCATCCCACATGCTGTTCTGCAGTGTGACCTTGCCACTCCCCTTTTGAGAGGTGGGGCTTCATTTCACCCCCAGAGAATTTAGGCTGGACTTAGTGACTCGTCTATATCAGGGAGGAAGAGTCAGATGTGATACTATATGACACCCGTAAACTGGTTCAGAGAAGTCTATGCAGCTTCTACCTCGGAACTCTCCCTCTCAGATCAGCCTCACCTAGAAGTGTGTTTCCTCTTGGGACCCAGCAAACCACTGGGAAGCCCAAGTCATGTGAAAAAGCCACAAGTTTGTGCTTTTGCTGACAGGCTCCAGATGAGCATAACCTTGGAATTATTGTATCCCAGGTCCCAGGCATATAACACAAAAATGAATGAATAAAGCTTCAGATGACTTAAGCCCCCATCTTCTTGAGTCACTCTAACCTTTTGAGTTGTTGTAGCTGCTGCTGCTAAGTCACTTCAGTCGTGTCCGACTCTGTGCGACCCCATAGATGGCAGCCCACCAGGCTCCCCCATCCCTGGGATTCTCCAGGCAAGAACACTAGAGTGGGTTGCCACTTCCTTCTCCAATGCATGAAAGGGAAAAGTGAAAGTGAAGACGCTCAGTCGTCTCCGACTTTTGCCACCCATGGACTGCAGCCTTCCAGCCTCCTCCGCCCATGGGATTTTCCAGGCAAGAGACTGGCGTCAGTTGTCATTGCCTTTTCCGTGTTGTGGCTGAGGCTCCAGATATTGTGGACCAGAGATAAGGTATCCTCACTGTACTCCATCTAAATAGTATTTCTTTTTAATTCTCAAGATTTATCTTATCAAAGATAAACTGATACAACCAACTCCATGCTTAAAATCATTGATTCTTTCTTCCTAATATATTTAAATATATTCCAACTATTAACCAACTATTACATACTGTACATGAATGCATGCTAAGTCGTTTCAGTCATGTCCAACACTTTGTAACCCACCAGGACTGTAGCCCACCAGGCTTCTCTGTCCATAGGGATTCTCCAGGCAAGAATACTGGAGTGCGTTGCCATTTCTTACTCCAGGGAATCTTGCAGACCCAGGGATCGAACCCACATCTCTTACCTCTCCTGCACTGGCAAGTGAATTCTTTACCCCTAGCACCACGTGGGAAGCCCTTTATATGCTGTGAACTAAACTAAGTGCCAAGCATGCAAGGCTTTATATATAAGTGAATTCCTACCCTGAAATGTATATTAGATGTAACAGACTTATGAATGAATCTCTAAGTAATACAGCTTCCTAAGTGGCACCAGTGGTAAAATATCTACCTGCCAATGTAAGAGATGCAAGAGAGGTGGGTTCAACCCCAGGTCAGAAAGATTCCCGGAGCAGAAAGTGGCAACCCACTCCAATATTCCTGTCTGGAAGATGGCATGGACAGGGGAAACTGGCAAGCTATATTCCTTATGGCGTAAAAGAATATGACACAACCGAGCACACACATAGAACAAGCTACCCAATAAGATAGCTTATATATGCATGCTGTTCTGTTCTTCAAAAGCTGAAACTCTTAGACACTATTTTTTTCCCCCACTTTGAGGCCCTTTGTTTGTTGATTCTTCCAAAGTTTAACTTAGAGCATATTGCTTATTGATCCTAAAATTTCATATCTCATTGACAGTGAATACAGATCAGGTCTAAATTAAATCGTAGTGTTTTAAACTGTTGCTGAACAGTGACATGTCCTACATTTTTCTTCGTGACCTTTGTGCAAAAATAAAATATCTTGTCTCCCTGGCATTTTTACTTTCATACTTTTCTCTTCTCTTAGTTCCTTAGGGCACTTTTCCAGACCACCTCAAGTTTCCAAATAGAATTGCATGATTTAGGCATAATAGCACTTGGCAGCAGCAGAGAAAAGTCTTTCTTAAAGAATTTATGGATTTTTCAGAATGCTATCTGGGATGCCACCTCTGCCCACATCACTGATTCATGAGTTCATCTTTGGCAAGACAGCCACAGAATTACTTTTCTACAGAAAACTGATAACTTCTTGGGAAAGAAGAGGGTCAGCCTGTCACTGGGTGGATATCATGCAACATAAAGCCCAAATGCTATAATGCTATAAAAAGTCATCAAGTATTTAACCAAATGAGGTTCTTGCTGCTTAGATTCCATCAGACAGCAATTTTTACTCTGATTACCTAAGTTCCTTTCGTCTGTGTCTCAGCACCCCTTTGCCTGTAGCTTATCACTTTTCCTCTAAAGAGGATTTGAGGTTCTGTCAATCCCCTTATTGTTTATGGCACTCTTTTGTGCCAATAGTATCTTAAAATAAACAAAAAGCTGAATAACAAAACAATGTCAGTCTGTCTTTCCCTCTTCGTAGAATTTCCCAAGATCTATAAAACCTCCAGCAATTGATGACATTAGAACAGAATGAGGTCTCTGTGTTTGCGCCTCATACTTTTGTAAACCTTATTTAAGTTCTTAAAAAAAAAAAAATGATAGTTTCTCTTTTGTTTAGCGCTTGAGTTACAGGTAGCAAAAATTCTGACTGACTTTTGTTATCCCTTTGTGGTTGTTTCGTGGGTAGGTCGTGTCTGAGTCTTTGAGACCCCATGCACTCAAGACTCCTCTGTCCATAGGATTTCCCAGGCAAGAACACTGGAGTGGGTTGCCATTTCCTTCTCCAGGGGATCGTCCTGACCCAGGAATTAAACCCATGTCTCTTGGAGTGGCAGGTGGATTCTTAACTGCTGAGCCACCAGAGAAGCCCCTATTTAATTCTTGGCGCATGTCAACTGGTTTGTGAAATCTAAAATGCATGACTGAGAGTAATTGATTACTAAGATAAAAATGGAGAGATTTGTTATTTTCTGTATAGAATGAGAATATTTTGGCCTGTTTGGAAAGCAATTATTATAAAGGTAGAATGGATAATACTTAATGGGGACCTTCTAGGACCTTGGTACTCAGTGTGGACTTCTCGGACCACCAGGGTCTTCTTAGAAATGCAGAATCTTGGTTCCCAACTTAGACCCACTGAATCAGAAGCTACAGTTAACCAAAATCCCCAGGTGATTTGAATACATATTGAAGTTTGAGAAAAACTGTTCTGGAACCCGTAGTGAACTTTAGCTACTTTATTTTATATAATCCTCTACTCAGCATTTCAAAGTAAATAAATATTGGTTTGGCTAAAAAGTTCAGGTTTTCCATAACATCTTATAGAAAAACCTGAATGAGCCTTTTTGGCTAAGCCAATATTATTAATCCCATTCTGAGACTGAGAAAGCTGGCTCAGAAATTTTTAACTTAAAATTTCTCAAGGTCATGCCACAAGTAAATTTGGATGAAATGTGGAAAAGAATTTGTCAGAATTTGAACCCAGATATGGCCTGTGAAAGAACCTGTTCTTCACTTTTTTTTTTTTTTTTTTAATACAGTAACCTTTGCTATATCTGATACAAATGCTCTCTGTATTTTTGGATGTTTTCAAGAGATTAATCTGGAGCTCTTATAACTGGAGAAACAGAAATTTTCAACTTCCTCCAGTGAGTAAAATGTTTGATAAGAAAGTTAAATGTAGAACTAATACCACCGGCACTAAAGCATGTTCTACATAATTTAGAACTCACATGTCTTCCAAACTCCATTTTAAGTATGTAAAGATGATTTCATGCTTTCATTCATTCACTACTGAAGGCAATACTATAGACAGTCTTTTTTTCTAAAATAGAATGGTAAGGCCTAAATTAAGCTAACATGGATTTCAGTAGTCAAATAAGTTCATGGGGAAAAGTAAGAAAGATTAATCCTGAACTAATGCATTTCCTCGGAGAAGGCAATGGCACCCCACTCCAGTACTCTTGCCTGGAAAATCCCATGGACGGAGGAGCCTGGTAGGCTGCAGTCCATGGGGTCGCTAAGAATCGGACATGACTGAGTGACTTCACTTTCACTTTTCACTTTCATGCACTGGAGAAGGAAGTGGCAACCCACTCCAGTGTTCTTGCCTGGAGAATCCCAGGGATGGGGGAGCCTGGTGGGCTGCCATCTCTGGGGTCGCACAGAGTCGGACACGACTGAAGCAACTTAGCAGCAGCAGCAGCAATACATTTCCTTGTTTGTAAAGATTATAAAAATGCTTTAAAACTTACACACTGTTACTAGATTCTAGAATGTGAAACACTGTGAACTCTTGCAATGAATAAAATAACATAAAATCTTTCAGAAAATAGGCAAGAAAAATCTGTGCTTATGTCTAATGTAAAAATATAATAATTATGTTAATTGTTAAGATACAGCAAAAAACTGAAGGTTTGCTCTGCAGGTGCCACTCAAAATAAGAATGAATTATTAATGCAGGTACTTTATATTATAATAAACAGTCAGAGGAGATCTGATAAAGGATTTTAGTAAAGGATCCAGGTAGGAGCTCTAGTTCAAATGTGAAAATGTTTTAATTTCCAGGACACCTTGAGGCAGTTTATTAGGACAACAAAAGAACTCTCAAAAGTAAAAGATGCTTGTTTCCCTTACTTGTAAGTTACTTCTCATAAAAAGTTCCAGGGCTAGTCATAAAAGATGCTTAGAAATAATAAACTAAGTGTGATTCAGTGCAAATTCAGTAACTTTCAGTTTTTTATGACAAAAAAAGGATGCATTTTTAATTCTAAACATTTGTCTTTATAAACTCTGGCCAACATTTTTAATCTTTTCATGATAAAGAATGGTTTCATCTTAGTGTGCCCTATATAAAAATAACAAGTTTTCATTCTTTTTCTTTTTTGATGATAAATAGCACGATGTTTTGTTCTTTGATGAGCAGACTTTATCAGTAACTTTTACTTTAAAGTCATTTATAAGAACCATTGAAGCAAAGAATCCATTGAATTTTCTTCTGGGATGTCTGCAAGTAACATCCTTGTGTAACATGGAAGACATTGTGTTACTTTTGCATTTAATTGAATGTTAAAAAGACTGTTTTGATGTCTTGGTTTGGGCTTCAAACTAAATACAAATGAAGTGTTCAAATTAAATATAATTAAGTGTCAATATGTTTTCTTTTAAATAGCTGTGTTTGATTGTTGTTTAAACTTGCCATCATGGTGACTCTTGTCTGTTTGGACATCTGGGTCTTTACCATATGGTCATTTACCATATTTGACTGAAGCCAAACATGGTAGAAGGGTTGAGGCAAGACTGATTATTAGCAACACCCATGTTGAGTATTTCTTGGGAGGGAAATACTGAATGACTGACAAGCTCTGTTTTCTGTCAGGATGGGAACAAGAAATGAGCCTTTAATATACCCCTTTATAAAACTTGTCATGTGTCACCTGGGGTGTGAGGGAGAGAGAATCAAGTATATACCTTTTGCCTGGAACACTCCAAAGGTGAGAATGGGTCTGAACTACACGTTTGGGTCTGAACTACACATTCACTTATAGTCATAAGACAAAGCAAATACTTCTTTGTCTGGAGTGGATTCTGCAAAAGATGACCAAAGGTATAATCTCATGAGGGCTCCTAGGTAGCTCAGCTGGTAAAGAATCTGCCTGCAATGCAGGAGACCCCGGTTCTATTGCAGGGTTGGGAAGTTCCCCTGATGAAGGGATAGGCTAACCACCCCAGCATCCTTGGACTTCACTGGTGGTTCAGATGGTATAGAATCCACCTGCAATGTGGGAGATCTGGGTTTGATCTCTGGGTCGGGAAGATCCCCTGGAGGAGGGAATGGCAACCCACTCCAGTATTCTTGCCTGGAGAATCCCATGGACAGAGGAGTCTGGTGGGCTATAGACCATGGGGTAGCAAAGAGTCAGACATGACTGAGCGACTAGGTACAGCACAGCACATAATCTCATGGAGGGAGTCTCCTTGGGAATTCTGCCTGGGGACCTCAACTGAAAGAATCTGCGTGGAATTTAGGGGTAGGAATACACATGGAGTGGTGGAATCATATGCTGAAGAAAACATTTTAGGTAATTTAGTTAGTTACAAGTCTGTTTCAATGGCAATGTTAAGTTAGTAGAAAAGACCTCTACTAGGCTTCTTGGAAGATTCTGTCTTGGTGGCATCGTTTTCTGAGAAAAAGAGAATTGTAAGACAGTAATTATTTAAAACAAATGGAAAGAGTACCTAGTTAAAGCACCTAAACTCGAACTGACTAATAAACTAATGTCCACTGACATTCATAGGGGCAGATGAGTACCTAGTTTCCTAGAATAAGCATTAATTCAAAGAAAGTTCATCAGACAATCACTGAAGCATTTTATCATGTGCCAATAACTTTTCTCCAAAGGAGATGGAGAATTAAATCTCTCCCAGACATGATTTGGACTTCTAACATTTTTTTCTTCTATCCAGAGATTGAATCCTCCACACCCCCAAAAAGATGTAACAAGTGAGTCAACATCAGGAATGAATGATGATGAAGGAGATGGGCAAGGGTTACCCAAAAATTCAACCCCTGAGAGAAAGGAGCACCTGTGAGAATCTTTCAATACCAAAAGGTGCCAACACCAGATTAACTGTATCTACCAAATCAATTTTTTTTTTTTTGCATCTTCCATACTACATTCCTTTGGTGAAGGCTGAGCCATGAATAGCCTAGTGAGGGGCAGAGGAGGAGTAGAAGGCTAAGGTGAAGTAAAGAAGCCAGTGGTGAGGAGGATAAAAGCCAGTTCTTGAAATTCAGTCTAGTTATGCATATAAAGAACAGAGCCTGAAGAACTGCTGTATTTAGAGGACCAACATTATATAATTTTATGACACATGGGAAATATGATTAATCATAATGCCTTTAAAAAAGTATTTATTAATTTTTACCAGACATTTATATAGAGTGTTCTTTATGCCAATAAATTTTCTAAGCACTTTACAAATGTTCACTTATTTAGTGATGAATAATCTGCTTTGCATATCAAAATCAAATTCTAAGGGACATTTTCTGTATACTCTCATTATAATTTATTGAAAATAAATTAGAATAAAAGATTATAGTAAACACAAATACCTGTTTACTCTGGTAATTATTTTCATTTCTCATTACCAGAAAAAAAATAAACATTTGTAAAATCACTTAATCTGATGATCTGATTTGGGCTAGCAGCCCTCTTTGCAAAGACCTAGGAAATTGTAGGACTTCTTATATTTTGCAAACATTGCAAAGACCTAGGACTTCCCCGGTGGCTCAGACGGTAAAGTGTCTGCTTACATTGTGGGAGACCTGGGTTCAATCCCTGGGTTGGGAAGATCTCCTGGAGAAGGAAATAGCAACCCACTCCAGTACTCTTGCCTGGAAAATCCTATGGACAGAGGAGCCTGGTAGGCTACAGTCCATGGGGTCACAAAGAGTCGGACATGACTGAGTGACTTCACTTTCACTTTCAGGAAATCATAGGTTATAGTAGAAATTCACTTCTCTAAAAATTAAGAATATTCACATAGCACTTTGTTAAGCAAAATTCTATATACTTGAAATATTCATCAAATGCATTTTAACACTTTTCTAAAATGCTGACTAAATCAATGCATTACTGAAAGTGAAAGTCGCTCAGTTGTGTCCACCTCTTTGTGACCCCATGGACTGTCCATGGAGTTCTCCAGGCCAGTATACTGGACTGAGCAGCCAGTCCCTTCTCCAGGGGATCTTCCCAACCCAGGGATCAAACCCAGGTCTCCCACATTGCAGGCGGATTCTTTACCAACTGAGCAACCAGGGAAGCAGTGCATTGCTAGTGGCTGATACAAGTCAGAACATCTGTAAATTTTGTACCCAGGTGATTCTTGGGAAGATCTTGTATGGTAACAATGGATATTATTCAGGCATAAAAAGAAATAAAATAGTGCCATTTGCCAAAACACGGATAGACCTAGAGACTATCATACAGAGTGAAGTAAGTCAGAAAGAGAAAAAAACAGGTATTGTGTAATACTGCTTATATGTGAAGTCTAGAGAAATGGTACAGGTAAACTTGTTTGCAAAGCAGAAAAACAGACACAGACATAGAGAACAAATTTATGGATACCAAGGGGGAAAGGGGGAGTGGGATAAACTGGGAGACTGGAATAGACATATATACACTACTGTGTGTAAAATAGGCAACTAATAAAAACCTACTGTATACGACAAGGAACTCTATTCAGTACTCCGTGGTGACCTAATGGGAAGGAAGTCTAAAAAAAGAGAGGATGTATGTACACATATAACTGACTCTTCACTTTGCTGTACAGCAGAAACCAACACAACATTACAACTATACTCCAATAATGGAGAAAGGCATGGCAGCCCACTCCAATATTCTTGCCTGGAGAATCCCGTGGACAGAGGAGCCTGGTGGGCCACAGTCCATGGGGTTGCTAAGAGTCGGACACAACTGAGCAACTTCACTTTCACTTTTCCCTTTCATGCATTGGAGAAGGAAATGGCAACCCACTCCAGTGTTCTTGCCTGGAGAATCCCAGGGACGGGGGAGCCTGGTGGGCAGCCATCTATGGGGTCACAAAGAGTCAGACATGACTGAAGCGACTTAACAGCAGTAGCAGTGATGGACATTTGGGTTATTTCTAGATCATAATGATTATAAGAGTATTTATATTTATATAAGTACTTATAGTACTTATAGAAAGTACTTATAGTACTTATAGAAAGTACTTATAGTACTTATAGAAAGTACTTATTTATACTTNGGGATCATATGGTTTCCGTATGTTTCCTTTTTTTTAACATTTTATTTGAAAATAGTGGTTTTAGTTATTTAATCAAGATTTAGAAACATAGTCCAAAGAATTCCAGTAAACTCAAAGCCCAGTGTTCCCTAATGTCAACATGTTACATAATTTATGCTTAACTTTTTTTTTTCCTTTCTGAATAGACTTCATTTAAAAAAATAATTTTAGATTTAGGACACAGAGATATTCCATAAACTTCCTGTCCTCACATGTGCACAGCCTCCCCAACTACCAACATCAGTCTCCATATGGTAGTTTTGTTGCAGGAGATGAACCTACCTCATTATGGGTGAACACGTCATTATGACCCAATTCCATAGTTGACATTAGTGTTCACACTTGGTGTTGTACATTCTGCATGTTTAGACAGAGGTGTAACAACTTGAACTCACTGTTACGGTGCCATAGATAAGAGCTTCATCGTCCTAAAAATCCCCTGTGCTCTGCGTCGTCATCTCTCCCTCCTCTGTAACCCCTAATCTTTTTACTGTCTCCGTAGTTTTGCCTTTTCTGGATTGTCATATATTTGGAATCACACAGGCTTAAGCTTTTTCAGCTGGGCTTCTTTCACTTAGTAACATGCATTGAAGATTTCTCCATGTATTTTTGAGGCTTATTATTACCTTTTCTTTTTAACAGTGGGGTTAACATTCTAGCGTCTCAAGTTTTATCCTTTAATTTATAAAATGACATCTCTGTTGCTTCCAAACTTTGGCAATTATGAATGCATCTTTATAAACATCTGTATGTAGGTTCTCATGTGGTCATAGGTCTTCAGTTCCTGTGGGTAAATATCAGGGAGAGTGATTGCTAGATTGTATTGTGAGTGTATTTAGTTTCATATGAAATTGCCAAACTGCTTCTAAAACATACCATGTTGCATTCTGAGCAGCAACAAATGAGAGTTCCTGTTGCCCCATGGCCTGGCCAGCATTTGGTGTTGTCAATATTCTGGATTTGATGATTCTAATATTTGTGTCGTGGTATCTTATTTGATTTGCATTTCCCTGATGAAAGATGATAGGAGCATCTTTCATGTGCTTATTTTTCCACCCATATATCATCTTTGATGAGGTGTTTGTTAAGGTATTTGGCCCATTTTTTAACTGGATAGTTTGTCTGCTTTTTGTTGAGGTGTAACAATGTTTTGTATACTATTAATAACAGTCCTTTATCAGATATGTCTTTTGAAAATGATTTCTCCCATTCAGTGGTTTGTCTTATTCTCCTGACATTGTCTTTTGGAAAACAGAATTTTTCATTGTAATAAGGTACAGCTTATCAAATATTTATTTCATGGATTGTGTATTTGGTATTATGTCTAAAAAGTCACTACCATATTCCTAGTCATTTAGTTTACTTCCTACGTAATAGTTTAGGAAGTTTATTTATGTATTTTCATTTTACATTTAGGTCTATGATCCATTTGGAGTTATTTTTGTGAAGACTGTTAAGTCTGTGTCTCAAATAATTTTGAATTTAGCATGCAACATTTTTGTTTTTATATAGATTTTAACTTTCTTGCATAACTACTATTAAGTGTATCTAGTGCTGAATATTTGATGAGATGCAAAGTGATATTTCTGAATGCTAAATTAGAATTGCTATCTTTTGGCATTAATTTTTTCACATTGCCTTTTAAGAAATTTCAACCTTTTGAAATTGTATTTTCAAGTTGCTTATAGAAAACCATAAAGCTATTTCCTCTACTTACAGAACATTCAAAATAATGTCTTTCTTTCAAATACCATTTTGGAAATGGTTTTCCTAACTAACTCTGCAATGTAAATTATAATTGGAGAAAAAAAATCATAAAAAGTAATTTA
>SJYQ01002078.1:381182-391506 GCA_006410935.1 Redunca redunca
TAATAGAGGTTCAGAGAAAGTAAATGAAGTTCATTTAGCACTTAAATATAAGAGTGATGGTTTAAATATAAATGCCTTGACTATGTCCAGTGCATAGATGCCTGAATTAAATTATATTGAATGCAGTAAAATCTATAAGTCAGTTGGTATTGAAGAATGGTCAAAAATCCATTCTATTTATTTTAGAGCTGTACATGCTAATGATATACATAATAACAACCTTTTATTTGTTCCTTATTATCTGCTCTCCCAATTTTCTTAAAAGTAACATCTACAAATTTTAACTGGGCTCCTGGTCATTTGGAATAAAAACTGCATTTCCTAGCCTTTCTTATAGAGTGTGATCGTGAGTACCTTCTAACTAATGAGATGCAAGCAATTTTACTTGTGAATTCTAAAATGTGTCCCTTAAAGGAGACAGATATATCCTTTCTCTGCTGTTTAGCTCCTCTGGCTGGAGTTTGGGCAAGGTAACTGAAAGTAGAACATCTGGGACAACATGCTAAAGCTACAGGTTGAGAAGGAGCGAGCAACATGACAACATAGATACTAAGCTAGTTTGTTGAACCGTCATGGGCTTTTGTTCTACCTACTTCAAGTTTTCTAAGTTGAAAAATCAGCTTTCAAAGATCACATTCTCCTGGGGAAATAGAAAGCTGTTTGATTCTAGAAGCCTGTAACAGGGCTCCAATAGTGAACTCACTGGCCTGGCAAAATATTCCATCAATACTTTGTAGCAAAACTTCTCAATTATTGTGCCAGGAATATGGATCCCCTAAAGTTTTTAGGGTGTCCATGTGGGTCCTGAGGTAGCTAAAGGTACCAAGCTTGTTCAGTTCAGTTCAGTCGTTCAGTCGTGTCTGACTCTTTGTGACCCCATGAATCACAGTAAGCCAGGCCTGTCACTGCAGGGAGCCAGCTGAGGAACTCCGCCCATGGCAAAGGTCATGAGGAAGGAGGCTTTGCATACGCAAAGGCGTGATCGAGCCTCAGGAAACCCCCTGTTCCCGAGCATCTACCCCAAAACCAGAGTCTGTTTTATGCTCTCACCTACACCTCTGACTTTACGGGGGGCTCTCCCCCATAACCATTTCTCTCGGAGAAGGAGTTAATGTGCAGCTTCAAGGAAATAAAAATTCCTGGGCGTGACAAGAGTGTTTCAGCTTACGGACTCCTCTGAAGGTTATCTAGCTCACCTGTATAGGTTCCTCCGGCCACATGTGATTGTTTACAGCCTCCCAACCTGGGAGGCACGAGATGTTTTAGACTTACTAAAGGCAAATTCTTTTGGGGAGTTGGAAATTATTAGTATAGTGGGTTGGTTAGGAATTATATTGGTGAAGGGTTTTTCATTTGTTGTGTCAATAATTGCTGCTAATTCCCTGTCCTGGGTGTGACAAGGGTGTCTCAGGTCAAACCTCTCTGCTGACAGACTAGCTTGTGTGACAGGATTATCCATACTCCTGCCACTATGCACATGATTGTTTACTACCTCTCAACCATAAACAGCACAGAGAGTTTTGGAGTATTTTAAAGTCTTAATTAGCATAGGGCTTTTCTCATTGTCGAGTCAATGATTGCCGCCAGGCCTCCATATCCTTAGGCACCTGGGAATATATTAATCAATGTATTTGGAATATAGAAAAAGAAATATAGTAGTTTTTAAGGTCAGCAATACTAGACTTTTTGAGTTAATGAATTTTCTCTTTTGTAATAGATCATTGTACTTTGTTATGAATCACTGTGTCCTTGCTATGTAAAAATGTAACTTTATCACTATCTTAAGACTAAATAGATCTTAAGGGGAACATTGGTGAAGGGATTTTCACTTGTTGGGTTGATGTTTGCTGCTAAATCTCCATGTTCCCTGCCCTTATAATGAATATAACTAGCATATAGGAGAAATAAGTATTAACCTTTAAGCATATAGGAGAAATAAGTATTAACCTTTAAGATTAATCATGTTAACCTTGGGTTAAATAAATTCCTTTCTTGATTGTAACTCACTACACCCTCACCCTATAGGAATGTAACTTTATTTGGAGGGTGGTGCCTGGTTTAAGAAAAAACACCCTTGGAAGAAATAAGATTTTTTGGTTATCAGAAAGAAAGGATTATAAAATCTCAGCAGGTCTCATGGCCAGAAGATGATGTAATATCCCTAAGACCTTTTTTTAATACATTTATGTGAAGCACCTGATTTTGATAAAGGTCAGGACTGCTGACCCCCATGTGACTCTGTATTCATCCCTATATGTAACAAAAGATATATAAGCAAACCCCAAAATAAAGAGATCGGATCAGTATCCGGAAAGACTGATTCCCCCATGTCGTTTCATTCTTGCTCCCGTTTTTCTGGCTGAATTCCGAGTTTACTCAAACTCATATCTATCAAGTTGGTGATGCTATTCAGCCATCTCATCCTCTGTCGTCCCCTTCTCCTCCTGCCCCTAATCCCTCCCAGCATCAGAGTCTTTTCCAATGAGTCAACTCTTCGCATGAGGTGGCCAAAGTACTGGAGTTTCAGCTTTAGCCTCATTCCTTCCAATGAACACCCGGGACTGATCTCCCTTTAGGATGGACTGGTTGGACCTCCTTGCAGTCCAAGGGACTCTCTAGAGTCTTCTCCAACACCACAGTTCAAAGCATGAATTCTTTAGTTCTCAGCTTTCTTCATAGTCCAACTCTCATATTCAATGGCCACTGGAAAAACCATAGCCTTGACTAGACGGACCTTTGTTAGTTACCATTTATTTATCCTAATATGCCTCAAAGATAATATATTGTTTTCTCTGTGCCCTATATTCTAAAAATGTTCAGAGAAAAGTGCCTTTAGTCATACACTTTTAGAAACCATTTATTTCAATGTGTAGTATTATAAAGAAGAAATTATTTAGTCCCAGATAGCCTAAGAAATTGCCCAAAGTCACACACCTATTTTCGGAGAAGGCACTGGCGACCCACTCCAGTACTCTTGCCTGAAAAATCCATGGACGGAGGAGCCTGGTAGGCTGCAGTCCATGGGGTCACTAAGAGTCGGACACGACTGAATGACTTGACTTTCACTTTCCACTTTCATGCATTGGAGAAGGAAATAGCAACCCACTCCAGTGTTCTTGCCTGGAGAATCCCGGGGACAGGGGGAGCCTAGTGGGCTGCCATCTATGGGGTTGCACAGAGTTGGACATGACTGACGTGACATAGCAGCAGCAGCAGACACACCTATTTTAGTCTAGAAAGAAAAAAAGTCAGTATTCAAGATCTCCTTAAGTTTCTTGCAATATAGTATGCTCCTTCATAAAATGGTTTGCATTTTGGCCACAAAGGTGTGAAATCACTTAGGACTTTCCAGGATGAATGTTAGTTTTTGAATTATTATACAAGAAGCATATCCAGGAAAGTGACCTAATAAAAGTAATTTGAATCATGGGCCATTCAGATCATGACAAGTGATGAAAGCCATGTGAAAGATGAATGGAGTCAAAACTAGTCTGACAAATAACCAAAATGAATTTTTATCACCAGCAATAAACTATGATACATCCGTAAAATGGAATAATATGCAGCTATTAAAATGAATAATGTGGATCTCTCTATATATATTTACATAATCACACAAAAGTGGATCTTAAGAAAGATGGCTAAACTTTATTCTGTCAATAAGGCCAGAGTTTCCAACTGATTTTAGCCCAGAGGTGAAAAGTGTTTTGGGATAGTGATCCAAGATTTGATTTGCTATCACAGGCTTATCTTCAAATACAGTTTATGTCTTGTGTTCTTACCATTTCTGGGTGGTTAATTATTTTGCAATCAGGACATGATCCAATCTGGTACCAAGTTTTTCCTCCAGAACCAGCATGCTTTTCAGGTCAAAGTGCAATAGCCCCAAATTGCTGAATGAAGACCTTGGGATTTGTTTTGATGACATTCTTTTCTATGAGCATAGATGAAAGCACATTCCAACAATTATGTCCACACTGCTCTTTCTGTCATTTCCAAGCATGGCTTGTGACTTCTCAGAGTTAGAGATTGAAAAATATTTTATCATTTTTACTGTAGCAAAAGACCATCAATAAATCCTGCAAAAAAAAGTTCAAGTGGGTCTGTGTGAGCCATCTTAATATACACAGGAAATGTATTTATGATGCCAATAAAATATAGTTTTGAAAGAAAAAGATCATTAAGTGAAAAAGATCAAGTTGTAGGGGAAAATATGTGTCATAAAAGCCCATAATCACCTATCTGCAGTTCTAAAACACATAGAGCTCTAATTTTTTTCATGACATATTTGTGATAAAAACTAATTGGTCTTGAAATTTTTTGGCAGCATATCTTGACCTAAACTGTCAAGAGGTGATTTGTGTTGCAAATTTATTCTAATTATTACAAATATGCATTATGATTTGCTGAAAAATATTACTGTAATGGATTTCAGTTTCAGTTTCTGTTTAGTCGCTCAGTCGTGTCCGACTCTTTGCGACCCCATGAATCGCAGCACGCCAGGCCTCCCTGTCCATCACCATCTCCCGGAGTTCACTCAGATTCACGTCCATCGAGTCCGTGATGCCATCCAGCCATCTCATCCTGGGTCGTCCCCTTCTCCTCCTGCCCCCAATCCCTCCCAGCATCACAGTCTTTTCCAGTGAATCAAGTCTTCACATGAGGTGGCCAAAGTGCTGGAGTTTCAGCTTCAGCATCATTCCTTCCAAAGAAATCCCAGGGTTGATTTCCTTCAGAATGGACTGGTTGGATCTCCTTGCAGTCCAAGGGACTCTCAAGAGTCTTCTCCAACACCACAGTTCAAAGTATGAATTCTTTAGCACTCAGCTTTCTTCACAGTCCAACTCTCACATCCATACATGACCACAGGAAAAACCATAGCCTTGACTAGATGGACCTTAGTCGGCAAAGTAATGTCTCTGCTTTTGAATATACTATCTAGGTTGGTCATAACTTTTCTTCCAAGGAGTAAGTGTCTTTTAATTTCATGGCTGCAGTCACCATCTGCAGTGATTTTGGAGCCCAAAAAAATAAAGTCTGACACTGTTTCCACTGTTTCCCCATCAATTTCCCATGAAGTGATGGGACCCGATGCCATGATCTTTGTTTTCTGAATGTTGAGCTTCAAGCCAACTTTTTCACTCTCTTCTTTCACTTTCATCAAGAGGCCCTTTAGCTCCTCTTCACTTTCTGCCATAAGGGTGGTGTCATCTGCATATCTGAGGTTATTGATATTTCTCCCAGCAATCTTGATTCCAGCTTGTGTTTCTTCCAGTCCAGNATGAAAACTGACCTTTTCCAGTGCTGTGGCCACTGCTGAGTTTTCCAGATTTGCTGGCATATTGAGTGCAGCACTTTCACAGCATCATCTTTCAGGATTTGAAACAGCTCAACTGGAATTCCATCACCTCCACTAGCTTTGTTCGTAGTGATGCTTTCTAAGGCCCACTTGACTTCACATTCCAAGATGTCTGGCTCTAGATTAGGGATCACATCATCATGATTGTCTGGGTCGTGAAGATCTTTTTTGTACAGTTCTTCCATGTATTCTTGCCACCTCTTCTTAATATCTTCTACTTCTTTTAGGTCTATACCATTTCTGTCCTTTATCGAGACCATCTTTGCATGAAATGTTCCCTTAGTATCTCTAATTTTCTTGCAGGGATCTCTAGTCTTTCCAATTCTATTGTTTTCCTTTATTTCTTTGCATTGATTGCTGAAGAAGGCTGTCTTATCTCTTCTTGCTATTCTTTGGAACTCTGCATTCAGATGCTTATATCTTTCCTTTTCTCCTTTGCTTTTCGCCTCTCTTCTTTTCACAGCTATTTGCAAGGCCTCACCAGACAGCCATTTTGCTTTTTTGCATTTCTTTTCCATGGGGATGGTCTTGATCCCAGTCTCGTATACAATGTCACGAACCTCATTCCATAGTTCATCAGGCTCTCTATCTATCAGATCTAGTCCCTTAAATCTATAATAGGGTGGTATTCCAATCCACATTAATATTTTATCAGGTATGTATTTTATTACACTTTTAAAATCTACTTTTAAAAAGCTTCTGCAAATATATCTGGTTTTAAATGTTTCAGGGAAAATATTTAGTAATCAGGTAGAGGTGAATATTTTCTGTGATTTAAGGATTACTGAAAATATTTATTTTCAGTAGAAGATATTTCTGAGATGTCTGCTATAACAAACCTGTATTAACTATATAATCAGGAAAAAATAATAAAAGTTTGAAGGTCATAGAGAATAAAAGTTTCTAAACATATGTTTAATTGTAGAAAACACCTAGCTTTGAACAATAATGTTAACTTTTTTTTAAAACACTCTATTTTTCAAAGAATTCAGTCATACCCAAAATATATTGCTACAGCATTGGGCTTAATATCCCTAGCTCTAGTTTTGAATAGGCCTAATTTGGATTTTCTGCTATGCCACTTAATAAATCTATGAAAGAAACAGGTTATACTCATTGATCATTTTATTTTCACCGAGAGAAAAGGGGCAATAGCCACATCTATGTCATAGGACAGTTGTGAACTTCCCTGGTAGTTCAGTGGTTTGGGCTTCCCTGAGAGCTCAGTTGGTAAAGAATCTGCCTGCAATGCAGGAGACCCTGGTTCGATTCCTGGGTTGGGAAGATCCCCTGCAGAAGGAATAGGCTACCCACTTCAGTATTCTTGGGCTTCTCTTGTGGCTCAGCTAGTAAAGTATCCACGTGCAATGCGTGAGACCTGGGTTCAATTCCTGGGTTGGGAAGATCTTCTGGAGAAGGGAAAGGCTACCCACTGCAGTACTCTGGCCTGGAGAATTCTATGGACAGTATAGTCCATGGGATAGGATTGCAAAAAGCAATCACTTAAACTTTTCAGTGTTTTAACATCTGCCTTGCAATGCAAGAGACATGGATTGGATCCCTGACCAACGAACTGAGATCCCACATGCCACGAGGGAACTAAGCCTGTATGTCAGCAACTAGAAAGTCCATGAACTAACTAACTAAATAAATATTTAAAAAAAGGGGGGGGGGGAAGCAATCATCTGACGACTGTAACTCAGCCCACTATGTGCCATTTACCAAAACCCTTGTAGATGTTAATTATAATCATGGTTACTGCATTTTTCTGAAGGCATCCTTTCAGAACCAAAGCTATTTTTGTCTTCCATTACCTCTGAAACCTGAACCATACCTTCTGGTCACATTATCTTGGATCTCATCCTCTCCCTGCATGTATGTGTCTGGGGGTTTGAGACATGAGCAGGTGGGACAAGTAAGAGTGAAAATAAAGTCAGATTTGATTTTTGTCTCTGATTTTTCTCAAACAGAACAAGTTATCATTTTTGGCTTCCAAAACTCATGGAAAATGCTCACTTTTCCCCCATCCTGCCATTCCATTGATTTTATCCTCACCCCATCTTTCTCCTCCCCCCCCCCCATCAAAGCTGATAGTGAAAGTAACCTTGGACTGATATAATCAATGCTAAGCAATCAATTTAGATTTTAATCACAACTTTATCCTCTTGAAATGATTCATGTTAAACCCAGGGCTTCCCTGATCGCTCAGAGGTTAAAGCGTCTGCCTGCAATGCAGGAGACCTGGGTTCAGTCCCTGGGTTGGGAAGATCCCCTGGAGAAGGAAATGGCAGCCCACTCCAGCGCTCTTGCCTGGAGAATCCCCAGGAACAGAGGAGCTTGGTGGGCTACAGTCCACGGGGTCGCAAAGGGTCGGACATGACTGAGCGACTTCACTTTCAGTTTCAAGCCTAGGGCAGTATGTTAGCTTGCAAGTCTTATCAATGAATTCCTTTTAACCAAGATTACACTATCTAAAATTAAGCATATCCTTTGTTTTGAAGTTCTTATTCTTGCCTCAGTATTTCTGCAAGGACTCAGTTGGAGTTCTCATCTTGTAAAGGTCTACTCTTCAGGTATGTGTTCTGATTCTGGGATAAGAATGAAAACCATTGCTGAGTATGCTACAAAGCCTAAACCACTTTCATCTTTTCATTAATTCTCAGGAAATTCTTCCTACTGTAGAACTACAACATTATGAAGAGTTTTTATAAAGCTAAAAATAAAAGTGATTGAAGATACTTTTTGAAAGGAACGATGGGCAGAAATATGGTTTGTGCCTCCAATTTTGCTGTTTTGAACTTCAACTACTGTATTTAACTGCCCTTAAAAGACAGTACCTAATTTATCAACAAAAGACAAAGGAATACTTAGATGTTTTGTGTTCTAACCACCTTTCCGTGTATCCAAGGTGTTGGCCAAGATGTGCTTACTTCATATCAAAGACACATTCTTATCTATTTTAAAGATGTTATGGAAGGTTTAAAGAAAAGCATTCTGAATTGCCAGCCTCAGAAATCATTGACAAACTTTGCCATTTTGCTCACAGCTTCGCTTAGTAGTTAGAATTTCATCTGATTTGTAGTTAGATTTCATCTCAATTTCACTCTGATGAAATGTAAATTTCCAATACCATACCACAGTGTATTCTAAAAGAACTTCAAATCCTTAATGATAAACAGTATTACAGATAGTATAAATAACTTGGGAATAAAACTTTGATTTGTGTTTAATTTTTCCACAGACTAGCTTCTGTCCATAAATAAATCACCTTTCATTTTATGTTTTATAATTTATTATTATTTTTCCTTCCAAGTTGAAGTTAGCTATATCTTACTGTTTCACAAAACTTACAGAATCATCAAATGAGACTCTGTATATGAAGATGCTTTAAACCTTTATTTGCTATGTAAGTATAACTAGCAGGTGTACTCTGAACCAGTTTTGTGAAAGATATGGTTCATATATGAGAAATATATATATGTGAGAAAATATCAATATTTACATATAATTTTAGGGGCTTGATTAGGTTTTTATTTTATAATTGTATTGCAAAAGATGACCAATTATGCTAAACTGAAAAATATATCAACAAAGAAAGAGATCTAGAGGGAGGTATTATTCTCTTTACTGCAGCTTCCCAGGTGGCTCACTAGGTAGGGAATCTGCCTACAATGCAAGAGATACAGGCCGACATGAGTTCAGTCCCCAGGTTGGGCAGATCCCCTGGAGGAGGGCATGGCAACCCACTCCAGTATTCTTGCCTGGAGAATCCCATGGGCAAAGGAGCTTGGAGGGCTAGAGTCCATAGGGTCGCAAAAAGTTGGACACAACTGAAGCAACTGAACACACAGTCTTTTTACTGCATTAATTCTAGGAAGCCAGGGGAGAATAAAAAAGTCTTTTTTCTCAGTTGTTTCTTGGATTCCATTTTTTGTTTTCTGCCCATTTATAGAGGCAGAGAAAGAATTTATAATTATGGGTAATCAAGGACCCATCAGTTCAGTTCATTAGCTCAATAGTGTCTGACTCTTTGGGACCCCATGGACTGCAGCACGCCAGGCTTCCCTGTCAATCACCAACTCCCACAGCTTGTTCAAACTCATGTCCGTCGTGTCAGTGATACCATCCAACCATCTCATCCTCTCTCATTCCCTTTTCCTCCTGCCTTCAATCTTTCCCAGAATCAGGGTCATTTCAAATGAATCAGTTCTTCGCATCAGGTGGCCAAAGTATTGGAGCTTCAGCTTCAGCATCAGTCCTTCCAATGAATATTCAGGACTGATTTCCTTTAGGATAGACTGGTTTGAGCTCCTTGCAGTCCAAGGGACTCTCAAGAG
The DNA here is from genome assembly GCA_006410935.1 of Redunca redunca. Lineage (NCBI taxonomy): Eukaryota > Metazoa > Chordata > Mammalia > Artiodactyla > Bovidae > Redunca > Redunca redunca. The sequence continues at coordinate 390,879 of SJYQ01002078.1, forward strand.
TCTTCTCCAATACCGCAGCTCAAAAGCCTCAATTTATCGGTGCTCAGCTTTCTTTATGATCCAACTCTCAGGGAACCATAGTAAAACTTACTTAACGTTTAGGCCATCTTAGTTACTTCTGTTGGCACAGAGTGAATCTGGCCATGTGTAAGGTCTAGATCCTCTAAATACCCTAGAATAAAGAAAGCACATTACCTGCCAGCCATGTTAACATCAGTATCTTCATTTTATGTTGTGTGCACATGGAATAGGGGTTGTCTTTAACCTATTCCCACACCTATATGGGTTTATAATTGTGGTTGATCAAAAGAATTTCTTCTTTAAATCCATGTCAATTTCCATCCCAGAATATACAAAATGATTTGCCTCCTCCTGCTGTCATTTGATTTCTAATAAGAATTCACCATTAAGAAAAATATCACTCAGGTGATCTCTCAATATTGAAAGTTATTTGGAAAAAAAAAAGAAAGAATCAAGATGGTTTGAAAATCATTTGATGAAACAATAAGAATAGGAATACTCTGTCTGATAGAATTTTGAGTTGGAATTCAATATAAGGATTTGTCTCAAGTGAGTGATTATAAAATAATTCTTCAGCTTTCAATGTCCTATGCATAAAAAGGAACTT
>SJYQ01002078.1:421263-438019 GCA_006410935.1 Redunca redunca
ATTGTTATATCTTCTTCTTGGATTGATCCTTTGATCATTATGTAGTGGCCTTCTTTGTCTCTTTTCACAGCCTTTGTTTTAAAGTCTATTTTATCAGATATGAGTATTGCCACTCCTGCTTTCTTTTGGTCTCTATTTGCATGGAATATCTTTTTCTAGCCCTTTACTTTCAGTCTGTATGTGTCCCTTGTTTTGAGGTGGGTCTCTTGTAAGCAGTATATAGAGGGGTCTTGTTTTTGTATCCATTCAGCCAGTCTTTGCCTTTTAGTTGGGGCATTCAACACATTTACTTTTACGGTAATTATTGATAAGTATGATCCCCTTACCATTTACTTTATTGTTTTGAGTTCGGGTCAATCACTGTTAACGTAATTTTGTAATACCAATCACTGACACTTCCCTGACAATGCAGGAGTCATGGGTCTGATCCTGGGGTTGGGAAGATTCCCTGGGAAAAGAAATGGCAACCCACTCCAGTATCCTTGCCTGGAGAGTCCCATGGGCAGAGAAGCCTGGTTGGCTACAGTCCATGGGGTCACGGAGTCAGCTATGACTTAGTGACTAAAGAACAATCACCAATACCAGCCTAGAAATTCTCTGAAGGAAGATACAGTGTTTACTATGGACTTACCACTTCCTATATGCAACACTCCCTACTTACATGTTGGATGATTGACTATGTGATTGAAAGAATACTGAGAAGGATCCCAAATGGATAATATAAAAGGTCAAATTCAAGAGTGGTTATTAGGGTCAGTATCAGAACAGTGAATCCAAAAGAAATTATCAGTGAAAGGTCTAAGTCAGCTGTGCTGCAGACTAGAAACACCAAGGAAGCTTTTGAAACCCTTAATGTCCAGCCCCACCCTATACCAGTGAAACCAGAAGTTCAGGCATCACGTTTTCAGTGCTCTTCCAGGATAGAGAAACAGTCCGACGAGCAACAGAGAATCAAGGAGCACAGCTAAATTAAAGTGTCTAGAAATCTAACTGGATGCGACACAAGAAAGCTTGTCTGCATTAATTCGTTTGTATTAAACTCGGATCTTGCAGAAGAGATCAGCTGAACTTACCACTTTGCTGTACCCTCTTAAGCAACAAGGAAAGTGGATACTTTTGTCTTTAAGTTTTGTATTAGAGAAGGGTATATTTTGAGGTGAGAATCAAATCTGGATGGTGAGCACCGTAAGGTAATCTAATATGTATTTCCTTTACAATCAGTTAAATTCCAATTTTATACTGTTTCTCAGAAGCATTTACTATCACAGTAGAAAAAATGAACCCCATTCATCTTGATAATTAATATGAATGAACTGTTTGGAACTGGGCTGATGAGAGAAGCACACCAAAAAAAAAAAAAAGTGTATGAATTCATGCTCCTCTGACTTAAGTGATTTGTTTTCTTTTTAAAGTAAGAAAATAATATTAGGGCAGTTTTGGCTGATGATTTATTTGAACACACACACACACACACAGACATCAGTGAGATGCACAAAATACCTAATGCACAAAATCATTAATAAGAATAGTTTATACTCTTCTGGTATTGTAGCAAATCTCTGAGATTTAAGAAAGTGGACCCCAAAAGAGCAATTCTCTTTCTTTTCTCCTTGGTGTTAGAAGTCCAGCATAGCTCAGTAAAAGGATTCTTTCCCCTAGATATCTATGCTTGGTGGTCCAGGTTGGGCTATTCTTTTCTTTAACAGAGATAAATATAAATCAGCAGTTTATAATTTGGACATTGCCCCAAAATAGAGTCAAAGCATTCTTTAAACATTACTTTCTTGTTTTCTTCCTAAGGCCCTTGAAGTATCAGTGATCTAGAGAACAGTCTAGAACAATCAGACCTACTATTATGCATCAACATTAGGTATGTTTTGCTTCCTTCTCTCATCCCTTTTCAGAAAGGATCCTTTTGTGGTCCTTTCAATCAGGATACTGGATCATGGGACTGGACTTCTCTGTTCCAACCTGCTTGAATACAGGTTATTATCATTCCCTAGTTAAGCCACCTAGGTTTTCTACTTAGAGAAAGAAAGTTTCCAGTACATCTCTGCCAAGCTCTTAAACTCAAAAATAATGTTAAGCATGAGCTAAGTGGTGTTGGAGAAGACTCTTGAGAGTTCCTTGGACTGCAAGGAGGTCCAACCAGTCCATTCTAAAGGAGATCAGTCCTGGGTGTTCTTTGGAAGGACTGATGCTAAAGCTGAAACTCCAATACTTTGGCCACCTCATCCGAAGAGTTGACTCATTGGAAAAGACCCCGATGCTGGGAGGGATTGGAGGCAGGAGGAGAAAGGGATGACAGAGGATGAGATGGCTGGATGGCATCACTGACTCAATGGACGTGAGTTTGAGTAGACTCTGGGAGTTGGTGATGGACAGGGAAGCCTGGCATGCTGCAATTCATGGGGTCACAGAGTCAGACATGACTGAGCGACTGAACTGAACTGACTGAACTGAAAGGGAGTAAATTTGAAACATATGTAAAGGATGCAGAAAAACCTATTCCATAAAACAATTAGAATACTGTACATGGTCAGAGTCTATGTGTCTCAGAGAGAGAATGAGATAGAGAGAATCTTAACCTGAATCATTTATTTATTTAAGCCTCTAATGTGATCACAATCCACTTCCTGCTGAGTTCTGTTGAGATACTCTTGGATTTTTTCAGTACATTTTCCTCTTGTATCAAAGTCATTTAGCTTGGTTAAAAATGTCAAAAGGCAAATTTTATTTCATGTATGTGTTGTTACTGTGAAGATTGTGATTATCCTANTGGAATGAAATTAAACAGTCTGATTCATGTTTAGTTAAGTTGTCTTCAATAATTCTTTTAAAGGTGGAGTTTAGGAAGTTCTACCCTTTCCTTCCACAAATGAACATACATTTCAAGACTAATAAAAGTCCTCCGTAGTATACTGGACACTGATTAATTAAGCCACCGGATTGAATGCCATGCAGCATTAGAAGATACAGCTCTGAGACCTACACTATAATATTAAAAATGTTTGGAATAACAATTAATTGAATGCATATTTCATTATATTTAATATAAAAAACTCTGAAAAAAATTAATTGAAGTTAGCCACCTAGAAGGCACTGATCTATGTATTTTTACTTAATTTAGTCAACTACGATTTTATAAAAATCCATACAATCTCTGTTTAACAGAAAAAGAAACTGAGGTCAGAGAGGATATATATTTTGTTCATGGTTAGACCTTGTAAGTCGTTCCTCCTCCAAAAATAATTCTGAATAAAAGATGANATGAGAAACACACTAAATGAAAATAATGACTGATAAGAAGTAAACTTTTTGGATAATGATTTCTCTCTTTGTAAAAATTCATACTATAATTTTATTTTATCACCATCACAGAAAAGCATAATAAAAATTAACATGTTTCCAACTATGCGGACTCTTTTTCACAGTATTGGCTGTATTTGAAAATGAAAATAGAATTCAATCATGAAAAATTTAGAATAATATGTTAAGACTTTAAGGATAAAAAAAATGTTCAGTTTATCATTACTGCAAATCAAAATACTGTCACAGCTATTCCCTCTCTCTACTGCCATTCCTATTCCATCAAGTTTATGACTGTGCAAATTAATGGTGCCACATCGCTCTCTCCTAAATTCCCTTCACAAAGCTGTCAGAGCTTGCTCAGTTGAATGAGGCCAGCTCATTTCTGGGTGGCTGCATCCTGGTTGCTGCTCCCTAAATTGCATGGTCAGGAGTCAATGTAACTTAACCTTCTCTGATCAAAGACGGATCTCTGGGAGAATTATTGTTGCCCTTGAAGGAAGTTTAAGTAAGTGGCTAGTCAGTTATCTGGTCTCCAGAAACAAAATGATTAGATTTTGCCTGGGAGAAGAGTAAGGTTAAATCCATCTTCCTCTCTGTTTCCTTTGCTGTTAGCAAGTCTTCATAAACTGATTAATCATAAATTATTAATGTCCATAGGACTGAGATACATTCTGTCTCCATTTATTGAAACATACCTCCCAGGCATCCTGGCAGTGGGTTTGACTGATAAGCCGATAGCATTGGGATTTGCATAATCACGTTGCCACCTTGCTGCTAAGCTAACACCCTATACTGCTGATGGAGGTGCTCATGATGGATTGTGCTTGGCATAATCTTGATGTCCCGATCAGTATCTTTGGTCGAAAAGAATATAAATCATTCTTTAAGTTTTTATTTTTTCACTTGATTAATGAATATATATAGTGATAAACAATTTGGGGAGAAAATATTCTGTGTCTGCTTGGTGAGAGTGTGTACTAAATAAAAGCCTTGCTTTAAGATTGAGAAAGCTGAGTTGTTGCATTTCTGGAAAATGGTAGGTATCATGAATACTATGGGTCATCCATGGGAGATAGATGCTACCAGAATGGAATATAAGATTATATTTCTTATAAATATTAGATCTATTTTAGAATTCAGAATGATTTTAGATAGCCCAAGGTTTAGCAAGCAGTGCTTAATTATTAAGTTTAAAAAAATGACCAAGTCTTCATTGGATCTCTTCACTGGTATCTCAGACGGTAAAGCATCCCCCTACAATGCGGGAGACCAGGTTTTGATCCCTGGGTCAGGAAGATCCCCTGGAGAAGGAAGTAGCAACCCACTCCAGTACTCTTGCCTGGAAAATCCCATGGACAGAGGAGCCTGGTGGGCTGCAGTCCATGGGGTCGCAAAGAGTGGGACATGAATGAGTGACTTCACTTTCTTCACCTTATTGGATCACAAAGCTCTAGAGATGGATGGGATTTTCTTTGATGGGATTTTGCTGGCATTTAAAGGGCAATCTGACATAAAGTAACCAAAATTTTCAATGTCTGCTTGTTAATGAACTGCAAGCTAAAGTGGATTTAATGAATCTACCAAATGTCCATTAACCTTATTAATCAGGGATGATTTAAATAAAATAATTGAAATAAAATAAGAGATGTAATGTCTTCTTTTACTTTTAGTATACCTAATTCATATGAAATGTCTGAAGTGACTTATTTGGCCCCCATCATTTTATAAATGAGGAAACTGAATCTCACAAAGATTAATAACCCAAGATTACATACTTGGTTAATGCCTGAGCTAGACAATTTTTTTTTGGCAAAGATCAAATACCTTAAGTTTCTTCATGTATATCAGAAATTGATTTTATTATTAACAACCTATAATGCCATGAGTTCAGTGATTTAAATAAAATATGACATAGAATGACTAACTCATTGCTTAATGAACTATCTTCTTTCTTTCTGGCACATAGACAGTATTTCTCACTGCAGAGTATCCAGAACAGAGCTTGAAGGCCCTAGGACATGATAAAAATGTGTATCAAAGAAGGCTAAGTTTGCATCTTTTGGTTTCCTGAATTCTTGCATGGAGTAGGACTATATGTCTTCCTCAAATCACCACTGCTGTAGTTGTCATCAAGCCACTAATATTTTGGAGTTAGTTTATTTTAGATGCTGACGTTACTTGCCCTAAATAATTTCCTGGCCTTTGCTGAATTACCGAAACGATTTTGAACTTTTTTTTTTTTTCCGCAGCTGAAAGAAGTGGAATATCAGAGTGAAATTTTACTGTCACTTTGCCAAATGAAATTAATTCAGGGCATTCTAAATTCTCTGTTCCCCTTTAGGGGAAGTTATTTAGAAGTTATACATAACTTCTCAAAAGAATTGTAAACACTCTGTACTATAATTCCCCACACTTTGAACTTCCACTCATCATATTTGGGGAGCCATCACTCCATGGAAATCCCTTCTATAATGATCAACAGCTTTCTCCACGTTGGCAATTCCAGTGATCAATATTCTGTCCTCATTGTATTAGAACTCTCAGCAGCCTTTGATATGTTTGACCACTTCCACCCTCTCAAAACACTTTATTGCCTTAACTTCTGACATATCACACATTTCTTATACCTCACCAGAAGCTCTTTCTGTTTGTTTATATAGCTGGATTCTCCTCTTTGAGTGGTGACCCAGAACCATTCACACCAGTTGGCAAGAGATAATTGCCAAATTCTCATGAATTTTGCAAGCTGGCAGATGGATGTCACATTGAAACTGAGAAGCAGTCACTGTGAGACTATCTGCACCTGGAAATAAAACAATAGAAGTCAACCGCTACCCTGCTCCTGAGAACTGGTAGTTAAACATTTTACCAGTACCAACCTGCATCTTCTTTCTGACCTCTAAATATAAGATTACCCCAGAGCTTGGTCCTTGGACATCCTTATTGCTGCATCCACTTGTAGATGACCTCTGCTGCAGAGCCTTAAATGATTCCTATAATCTGTGACCTTCAATTTACACCTCCAACATTAACCTCTTCGCTCACTTGTAGAGTTCTTTACTTCATTGAAGTTGAGGAAAAGCTTTACAAAAGAGACTGAGGGTGAGATGACTTGAGTTCATTTCATAGAAAGTGGAATAGGGCATCACGCTCAGGAAGAATGTATTCTGATAAGCCACAGTGTACCAATTTGGGATTATGACAGGATGACCAAAATGTAGGGAGCAGATATAGAAATATTTAATTCACTCCATGCCAGAAGTGATGTGTATTTTGTTACTAATTTCCTGCTACATATATGCAACAAAATAGCTTAGCATTAGCAATGTCCCCAAAGTGGCAGAGCGCTTTCACAAGTTATATGAATGAGTGAGCCAAGCTGCTAGCATACTGGGACCTATTTCCTCAAATTTAAAATGAGAATAATAATACCTGGTCTGCCTGACCAAAAGAGACTTTGACAAGAAACAAATCAACATTTTTTGTTTATTCTTTCAGATAATACTTTTATTCTGGACAAACTAATGGAAAAGACGAGTCCCTACCCACGTGGAGTTTACATTCTACTCAGTGCAAACCCAGTTAGGCAGTAAATAAGGTAAATAAGTATGATGTTGTGTTAATGAGGATTCTCCTGAAAATCAGCCAATATGTTGTGTGAGAATCAACAAGTCTGAGCCAGAATCCCTCAGACTTTATGCTTCCTCTTCATAGTTTTCCACCCACCAATGTCCCTTCCTCCAAAATTGCTCCCTGACTGTAAATCCCCACTTCTCTTGGTTATATTCATGATCTAGTCCAATTGCGGACTAGAGTCTCTATTGCAATAATCTTATAGACAGATAGATAGGCAGACAACTAGATACGTGTGTGTGAGTCACTCAGTCGTGTCTGACTCTGTGACCCCAGGCTCCTCTGTTCTTGGAATTCTCCAAGCAAGAATACTGGAGTGGGTAGCCATTCCTTTCTCCAGGGGATCTTCCCGAACCCAGGGATTGAAACCAGGTCTCCTGCATTGAAGCAGATTAGCATCTGAGCCACCAGGGAACAGGATAGGTAGATATATTTTATCTTAAAGAACTTCATAGAAGCATCTAAATAAGGTTTGACCAAATATCTGGGTATCCTGGTCTAGCCATATTGACATGTAAAATTTACCATCATTTTTCTTTTGCTAGATGAAGACAAATATCAAGAAGGTATATAAATCAGAGAAAGGAATAGAGAATAGTGGGGTGTAGACTAAAATCATTAGGGTAGGATCGCCAGGAAAGACTGAACTAAGAGAGTAACATGAAGTACTGACTGGAAGATGAAGGAATGAACCGCAGGGAATTGTGGTGAAAGAGCTAGCAGATCCACAGGAGCACAGGCTCCGTCAGGACCTGCCTGGCATAGCCAGGAACACAAGGGGATCAGAGATTCTGTGGCCAAGTGAGGGGAACAGATGGGGCAGGTGAGCAAAAAGACCCTTAATGGCAAGTAGACCTTGGTAAGGACTCTACCTTTTATTCATGCTACAAAGCGGAGGACTTCCATAATCTAACTTATTTTTGGGAAAAAGAAAAAAAAATCTATCTAGAAAAAGTGTTGAAATTAAGCTGAAAGTTAAAAACTATAAATGGGAACCTATTAGGAGGCTGTGATAGTATCTATTTGAGAAATAATGGTAGCTTGAGCAATATGGAAATGATGAGTTTTGTAAAACATCAGATTCTGGGCATATTTTTGGAGCTAGACCTTAAATTTGTAATTGCCTACAAATTAATGGTGTGGTGAAAGAGAAAAGAATAAATAAAAACAATTTGAGCATAAGCATTTAGAGGAATGTAGTTGCCATTATCTGGGATAAACAAGTCTAAAGAGAGAATATGTTGTTTTCTTGGGAAGGTGTAGGGTATAGCTATTAATATGTTAAGTTTGAGAGACACACTAATAAAAATATCTATTGAAGTTATGTGAATATGTTTGGTAATTTCTTAAGTGCAATATAAGCTTAGAAGTATAGAATTACACCATTATAATTCTATATTATATCCTAGAATATATAGAATTGATACCTCTAGTTTTATATATTATTTTGGCATTCCTATCTCATTAAGTGTTTTATTTGCTTGTATTAGTAGTAGTTTGTGGCTCAGTCATGTCCGACTCTTTGCGACCCCATGGACTGTAGCCTATCAGGCTCCTCTGTCCATGGGATTCTCCAGGCAAGAGTACTGGAGTGGGTTGCCATTTCCTTCTCCAGGGGATCTTCCCAACCCAGGGATCGAAACGGGGTCTCCCACATTGCAGGCAGACGCTTTAACCTCTGAGCCACCAGGGAAGACCTTGCTTGTATTAAAACTCCAATATCACCTGTATTTACCTCTCATCCACGTTTGGCTTGAGGTAGTCCAGAGAATTAAATGTTGTATAATTTAGTATGGATAGAAATGACTCATCTTTAATGATTTTGGACCGTTTTAATTCAAGAAGTGATTGAAGTAAGTCAATCACAGCAAAATATTTTGCAAACATTGGATTTACATTTCTTGTGATTTAAAAACAAAATTGGTTTCTAAAAATCTCATTGCCAGAGATGTAGAAACAGAATCATTTTTGAGCTCTATTGATAATCTGTTTTGGTGTTTTCCATGTGGGAAAATTCATAATCAAGTATTCAACTTAGGAAGAACATAGACTAGCCAATGAAAATCAATGCAGATTAGGTAAGATTCAGTTAGATCATGCAATTTAAATAAAAATAGACTGACTCTAGAAGTAAAAGAAGAGGGTTTTAACCTGAAAAAGTTGGGAAACACAGACTGGTTATATTTAAACTGAGGAAAAGGAGCGGTCAGAGTACATTTCACACATGCTTTGAAATGCTTACAAATAATATGTCTTGTCCAGTATAAATAAGTGAAGTGTATTCTAATCTTTGTAAGAAAAATAAAACATCAAATTGAATAGGATTAGCTCAAATATCATAAATATAGAAAATAATTATTTTAGGATTCTAAATAAAGAGATGGGGACTAATACATGTATCTCGTAATGAATAAGCAGTAGACCTTCAATTGAGGACTTTCTGAGTGATTTTCATGAATTAAAATTATTTGCCACATTTCTCGTTCCCTTTGAGTGGCTCTTCTTTTGGAATTTTGTCATTAACACAGATGAATAAAGAACTAATATGCATTTAAATAGCTGCTAAAGGAAATTTTTTGCCTTTGTACACAACCTTCAGTGATCATTGCAATAAGGCTTTCTGAGTACATATTACATACCAAATCATTTACCATTCCTATTAGACATTTCAAAATTGAATAATTTAGTTCTTTGTATAGAGCTTATTTAAGTNTTGTTGAGAAAATAGACTTTTTTTTTTTAAAGAATTAAGGACATAAGATTTTTTTTCATAGTCATAATATTCTCTTCTAGCTTATATTTTCATAGTAATGCAGTAACTCTCTGTATAGAACTTTGACTTGTGGTAAATATTATATAATGTGAATGATATTAAAAGCAGCATATCAAGTGAAGATCTTGGAGTAAGAGCAATGGTTTGAGAGAGTTAATTCTTAGATAGGTTGATAAGAAGTCCTGGGTCCAGAGGGAGGAGAAAGGGGTCTGGAGCTCTGGAGGAGGAGAAAAGGACAGATTTTTTTTTTCTACATTCCTTTCTCTTAGTCACATCAAACATTTTTTTTTTCCCTTTAATCCCAGAGCTAATGATTATACAACAAAACAACTCATCTTGCTCAAAGGTATGTTTTTCCTTAAACTCTGCACCAATGATTGTATAACAACAATGTGTCCTGCTCGAGAACATGTTTCTCTTTCTTAACAGGGAACTTCTGACTAATCTTGTTATGTTAAAATTTGAATTGTGAGAGTGGATGTGGTAAGACCTTTACAACATTGAGACATCCTTTTGATTTATTGTCAATAACCAGTTGAAGAAGTATACAGCCCCTCTTCTAAGACTAGCGAGTGGGGCACTCTCCTTCCCTGTTCTGATGTCTCTGTCGGAAGCTTTCTTTGTCCTTTTTCACCGCAATAAAATTTCTGTCACACAAAAACTCTGAGTGATCAAGCCTGGTCCCTGATCCTGAAGCTAAATCTTCTTCAGAGATCAAAAATCCTACATCATTCACCGTAAGCTATCAGTTCTCATATGTTAACATGTATTACAATCACTTGGGGGGCTTATTAAAACTCAGACTATTGATCTTGTCCCTCTAGATTACCAATTTAGCAGAACTGTGGGGGAAAAGGCTGAAAATTAGTATTTCTAACAATTTCAAAGGTGATATTGATGCTGCTAGTCTAGGATAGCAATTTGAGATCCACTAAACTAGAAGAAGGAAAGGAATTTTGATACGACACTATAGTTTTCTTGATGTAATACTATAAATATGTATTACTTATAAGCTATCATACTTACTCCTATGTATGTGTGTGTGTAAGGAGATGCTTGCTTAGTCAGCACTTGCTTAACTGGTAGCTTAAAATGATGCCTAATTTAAAGCCACAATGGTAAATTTTAAAGAGAGTTAAGTATTCTAAATTGTAAGTTAAATATTCTTAATACTTAATTTTATTTATTTATTGCTTTATGGATGCCCTGGGACTTAGCCGCAGCGTGCAGTTATTTGTGGCATGGGAACTCTTAGTTGAGGCATGTGGGATCTAGTTCCTTGACCAGAGATTGAACCCAGACCCCCGACATTGAGAGCATGGAGTCTTAGCCACTGAACCACTTGTTCAGTTAAATCAATCAGGCATGTTTGAGTCTTGTGACCACACAGACTGCAGCACACCAGGCCTCCCTGTCCATCACCACTCCTGGAGCTTACTCAAACTCATGTCCATTGAGTAAGTGATGCCATCCAACCATCTCATCCTCTGTCGTCCCCTTCTCCTCCCGCCTACAATCTTTCCCAGCATCAGGATCTTTTCAAATGAGTCAGTTCTTTCGCATCAGGTGGCCAAAGTACTGCAGTTTCAGCTTCAGCATCAGTCCTTCCAATGAATATTCAGGATTGATTTCCTTTAGGATGGACTGGCTGAATCTCTTTGCAGTCCAAGGGACTCTCAAGAGTCTTCTCCAACACCACAGTTCAAAAGCATCAATTCTTTGGCCCTCAGCTTTCTGTATAGTCCAACTCTCACATCCAATACTGGAAAAACCATAGCTTTGACTAGACGGACCTTTGTTGGCAAAGCAATGTCTCTGCTTTTCAATATGCTGTCTAGGTTGGTGATAGTTTTTCTTCCAAGGAACAAGCATCTTTTAATTTTATGGCTGCAGTCACCATCTGCAGTGATTTTGGAGCCCCCAAAACAAAGTCAGTCACTGTTTGCATTGTTTCCCCATCTATTTGCCATGAAGTGATGGGACCAGATGCCATGATCTTAGTTTTCTGAATGTTGAGTTTTAAGCCAATTTTTTCACTTTCCTTTTTCATTTGTATCAAGAGACACTTTAGATCTTCTTTGCTTTCTCCCATAAGAGTAGTGTTGTCTGCATATCTGAGGTTATTGATATTTCTCCCGGCAATCTTGATTCCAGCTTGTGCTTCATCCAGTCCAGCATTTCTCATGATGTACTCTGCATATAATTTAAATAAGCATGATGACAACATACAGCCTTGACATACCCCTTTCCTGATTTGGAAACAGTCTGTTGTTCCATGTCCAGTTTTAACTGTTGCTTCCTGACCTGCATACAGATTTCTCAGGAGGCAGGTCAGGTGGTCTGATATTCCCACCTGTTGAAGAATTTTCCACAGTTTGTTGTGATCCACATAGTTAAAGGCTTTGGCATAGTCAATAAAACAGAAATAGATGTTTTTCTGGAACTCTCTTGCTTTTTTGATGATTCAGCAGATGTTGACAATTTGATCTCTGCTTCCTCTGCCTTTTCCAAATCCAGCTTGAACATCTGGAAGTTCACGGTTCACATACTGTTGAAACCTGGCTTGGAAAACTTTGAGCATTATTTTGCTAGCATGTGAGATGAGTGCAATTGTGCAGTTGTTTGAACATTCTTTGGCATTGCCTTTCTTTGGGATTGGAATGAAAACTGACCTTTTCCAGTCCTGTGGCCACTGCTGAGTTTTCCAGATTTGCTGGCATATTGAGTGCAGCACTTTCACAGCATCATCTTTTAGGATTTGAAATAGCTCAACTAGAATTCCATCACCTCCACTAGCTTTGTTCATAGTGATGCTTCCTAAGGCCCACTTGACTTCACATTCCAGGAGGTCTGGCTCTAGATAAGTGATCACACCATCATGGTTATCTGGTTCATGGAGATCTTTTTGTATAGTTCTTCTGTGTATTCTTGCCACCTCTTCTTAATATCTTCTGCTTCTATTAGGTCCATACCATTTCTGTCCTTTTCATGCCCATCTTTGCATGAAATGTTCCCTTGGTATCTAATTTTCTTGAAGAGATCTCTAGTCTTTCCCATTCTATTGTTTTCCTCTATTTCTTTGCACTGATCACTGAGGAAGGCTTTCTTATCTCTTCTTGCTATTCAGAGTTCTTGAACTCTACATTCAGATGGGTATATCTTTCCTTTTCTCCTTTGCCCTTTGCATCTTTTCTTTTCTCAGCTATTTGTAAGGGCTTCCTCGGACAACCATTTTGCCTTCCTGCATTTCTTTTTCTTGGGGATGGTCTTGATAACTGCCTCCTGTACGATGTCATGAACCTGTCCATAGTTCTTCAGGGACTGTCTCTCAGATCTAATCTCTTGAATCTATTTGTCACTTCTACTGTATAACCGTAAGGGATTCATTTAGGTCATACCTGAATAGTCTTGTGGTTTTCCCTACTTTCTTCAATTTAAGTCTGAATTTGGCAGTAAGGTGTTCATGATCTGAGCCACAGTCAGCTCCCAGTCTTGTTTTGGCTGACTGCATAGAGCATCTCCCATCTTTGGCTGTGAAGAATATAATCAACCTGATTTTGGTATTCTCCATCTGGTGATGTCTGTGTGTCGAGGCTTCTCTTGTGTTGTTGGAAGAGGGTGTTGTCTATGAACAGAGTGTTCTCTTGGCAAAACTCTGTTACCCTTTGACCTGCTTTGTTTTGTACTCCGAGGCCAAATTTGCATGTTACTCCGGGTATCTCTTGACTTTCTGCTTTTACAATCCAGTCTCCTATAATGAAAAGTGGTCAAACAGAAGATGGCAAGGGTGAACATCAAAATTTTGGGAATCAGTGAACTAAAATAGACTGGAATGGGTTAATTTAACTCAGATGACCATTATATCTACTATTGTGGGCAAGATTCCCTTAGAAGAAATGGAGTAGCCATCATAGTCAACAAAAGAGTCCAAAATGCAGTACTTGGATGCAATCTCTAAAACAACAGAATGATCTCTTCTTTTTCAAGGTGAACCATTCACTATCACAGTAATCCAAGTTTATGCCCCGACCAGTAATGCTGAAGAAGTTCAAGTTGAATGGTTCTATGAAGACCTACAAGACCTTCTAGAAGTAGCACCCCAAAAAGATGTCCTGAACCACCAGGGAAGTCACTAAATATTTTTCCTTTTCCTTGTTTTGGTACAGTGTCTCCATGGTTGGGAGGAATTCCAGCTGTGGGAGTGAGAAGGGCCAATACGCTTGTGTACAGAGTTGACTGCGATGACAATAAAGGCTCACTGTATACACGAGGCATTCCGGGGGCAATCCAGAGGTCAAGACCAACTGATTGTAAATTAATCACTCCAGGAGATGGGGAAGCAACGGGTCTCATGTCTGAGGTAGACTCTGGGAGACCTGTGACCTACAGAAGTTTTATATGAAGCATTTTCTTCTGACACTGAAGGATTTGGGGTAGAAGTGAAATGTTAATTGCTCAGTCATGTCCGACTCTTTGCAACCCCGTGGACTAGGGCTCTCCAGGCTCCTTTGTCCATGGAATTCTCCAGGCAAGAATACTGGAGTGGGTAGCCATTTCCTTCTCCAGGGGATCTCCCCAACTCAGGGATTGAACCCAGGTCTCCCACATTACAGGCAGACTCTTTACTCTTTGAGCCACCAGAACCCAGCTCAAATGCCCAATATTGTATTTACATTTTATTTTATATTTTTCTATAGATGTTAAGCTATCGTGCAACTTTAATATGAAGTTTTATAAATCACCTTTAATTATCACAGTAACTAGTATCAACACTGTAACTGTTATTTGCAAAATCATAATATTGTATACTATCTTTAATATCTTTTGATTCATAATATCTCACTGGTTTCTTTTCCATATGAATATAACAAAGATGGTCTATGGGCTCACATTCCCATGTGTGAACTGAGTAAGTGGTAGATACACTTTTTCACAGGAAATAAAACAGGGTCCATGCTGTAAAATGTTTAAAACAAATGCTATTTTTATAAGCCACATTTTCTAAATATGATTTATTATGAGGAAGTTATTTCCTGGATATAAGGAAATATTAGGTACAAATAATTTTTCATGGATCTCTATGTTATATCTACAACCTCAGAGAGAGTTATGGCACTCAAATATGCTAAACAAATTATACAGTGTAGTTCCAGAGGGATGTAGTTCCAGAAGGATGTAGTTCCAAAGAAATACAGTTATTGAACTTTATAGTTAAAATAAAAACAATAGCAGAAAACACTCAGGGATTTCCACTTTTGTAAATTATTCATATCTCATTCCTTCCAAGTAGCAGTCTGGTCTCTGGCTTGGCATTTCTATGCCAATCATAATCTTATTTCCATTCACAGTGTTTCATACCTTTTAATAAATGTTATGACAGCATTCATTTCATGAAGATATACAATTTTTTTCAGTTCTTAACTTAATGTTTAAGAAACCTAAAAAAAAAAAAAAAAACTTAGATAACATAATATAGACTTCTGTTTTGGGGCAGCGTGTCATATGAGATAATGTGAACAGTCCTGCTGTTTATACAGCTGAAAATCTGTATTAAACACAAAACAACAACAACAACAAAAAACTCTGCTGCTTGCAAATGCTGAGTTGGCACAAAGAAGGGAAGCAAAATACTGAGACAAAAATGATGTGCAAGTAAGACCATGCTAACAAACCAGTTTTTGCCTGTAGGGCTTCCAGTGTGTCCAGGTTTAATTCAAGTTGTGTTTTGCTGACTGCATGGGTTTTAGGGAGGAGTAGAAAAAGTCAGAACCAAACTGATGTGGGAGTCTAACAGGAAACATGTGCATAAAACTGACCTCAATAGGACTGCACGATGCCTTTGTTGTAAAGGTGAAGTAGAAGTAAATTTCCAGGAAAGGGGAGACTGCGAAGAGACTTGTCTGTCTTTAAGTTGGACACGGGTTGGCAGACTTTTTCTGAAAAGGGGCAGGGAGTGAATATTTTAGGTCTAGCGTCTCTCCTAACTGCTCACCTCTACCACTGCAACGCTAAAGCAGCCATACTCAATATGCAAACAATTGGAGTGTTCCCAAAGCGTAGTATTGATAGACACCACAATTTAAACGTTTTATAACTTTCACTTGCCAAGGAATATGATCATTCTTTAGAATTTTTGACCATTTAAAATTGTGAAAAATGTTATTAGCTACTTCTCTGGTGGCTCAGTGGTAAAGAATGAGCCTGGCCATGCAGGAGACATTCGGTTTGATCCTTGGGTCATGATGATGCCCTGGAGGAGAAAATGGCAACCCACTCCAGTATTCTCGTCTGGGAAATCCTATGCACAGGGGAGCCTGGTGGGCTACAATCCATGGGGTCCCAAAAGACTTGGACATGACTTAGTGACTCAACAACAAAAACATTATTCACAGATTGAATAAAAGTAGATGTCCCGTTTTTGACCCACTAATCATAATTTGCTAAAACCTGATGTAGACAGTGTGATATTGGTATGCAGATGCAGGAACTGCCAAATGAAATAGTATATGAAGTCCAATAATTGACCCACATTTGTTAAAAGTTGTTTATAATAAAATAGCCTTTACTATATGTGAAGAAGGATGTGCTGTTTATACCTAGTTCTGAGAGAACTGTTTATACAGAAAAAAAATTTTTTAAACACCTGAAATGTAATCACTACTTCGCATTGTAATGAAGGGGAAAAAAAAAAGTCTCTATACATGAAAGGATTATCAGTGAAATGAAACATTTTAGAATTAATATAAGAAAATATTATTTTATGGTTTTATGTTAGGAAATGGTCTTTTAAATAAGACATAAAATGTGCAATCATAAAGCTAGATCTCAATATATTTGATGATATTACTATTAATAACTTCCATACAGCAAGCATCAAGAAGAGAGTTAAAATGTAACTCACAAATGTATGAAAATGTCATATATTTTCAGCAAAGATATAATTTCCTGAATATAAAGTATACTCTGCAATTTAATATAAAATGAAAAACCATCAGAAAATGAGAAAAATGAAAAGAATTTTGTATAAACATAGCAGAT
>SJYQ01002078.1:439340-456273 GCA_006410935.1 Redunca redunca
GTTATTGATATTTCTCCCAGCAATCTTGATTCCAGCTTGTGCTTCTTCCAGCCCAGCGTTTCTCATGATGTACTCTGCAGATAAGTTAAATAAGCAGGGTGACAATATACAGCCTTGAAGTACTCCTTTTCCTATTTGGAACCAGTGTGTTGTTTCATGTCATCATATAATGCTTTAAATAATGCCTATTCTTTAGGATGATGGGGAAACAATGGAAAAAGTGACAGACTATTTTTGAGGGCTCCAAAATCACCACAGATGGTGACTGCAGCCATGAAAGTAAAGGATGCTTGCTCCTTGAAAGAAAAATTATGACAAACCTAGACAGCATATTAAAAAGCAGAGACATAACTTTGCCAAAAAAGGTCCAACTAGTCAAAGCTATGGGCTTCCCTCATAGCTCAGTCGGTTAAGAAACTGCCTGCAATGCAGGTGACCTGGGGTCGATTTCTGGGTCTGGAAGATCCCCTGGAGAAGGGAATGGCAACCCACTCTAATACTCTTGCCTGGAGGATCCCATGGATGGAGGAGCCTGGCGGGCTACAGTCCATAGGGTTGCAAGAGTCGCATGACTTAGTGACTCAACCACCACCACCAGTCAAAGCTATGGTTTTTCCAGTAGTCATATGTGGATGTGAGAGTTGGACTATAAAGAATGCTGAGCACTGAAGAATTGATGGTTTTGAACTGTGGTGTTGAAGAAGACTCTTGAGAGTCCCTTGGACAGCAAGGAGATCCAGCCAGTCTATCCTAAAGGAAATTGGTCCTGAATATTCATTGGAAGGAATGCTGAAATACTTTGGCCATCTGATGTGAAGAACTGACTCATTTGAAAAGACCCTGATGCTAGGAAAGACAGAAGGCTGGAGGGAGAAGGGGATGACAGAAGATGAGATGGTTGGATGGCATCATTTACTTGGTGGACATGAGTTTAAGTAAGCTCCAGGAGTGGTGATAGACAGGGAAGCCTGGTGTGCTGCAGTCCATGGGGTCACCAAGAGTCGGATATGACTGAGCGACTGAACTGAACTGAACTGATTCTTTAGGATATGCTCTGTGAGTATCTGCTTAATAAATAAATCTGCATGTTAAAAGCCTATTTAGTATCAATGATACCAATCCAAAAAGCTTTGGGGTTTGGTACACTGATAGTTTGCACATCAAAAAGAACTATACTTAGAATGACTTTAAAACTAACTTTGTACAGTGTTTTTTCCTCAAGTCCAGCGAAAATATGACATTTATATTTAAATTTTCAACCAACAGAAACAGAAATAGTCTAGTAAAATGATTTACACATGATAAAGAAACAACTTATAATGAAGCAGGTGTTAGAATATTTTTCAAGAGACTAAAATTTAGTGGAGTATTTCAGAACTACTCTAATTACTTTGACAGCTTTGGAGAATATAAAAATTCTGGCAAAGGGTGTATGTGCAAAATTACAGGCTATGTTCTACAAAGATTAATGAAATTAGGCAATTGATCTGATCAGTTCAGTTCAGTCACTCAGTCGTGTCCAACTTTTTGTGACCCCATGAATCACAGCACGCCAGGCTTCCCTGTCCATTGCCAACTCCTGGAGTTTACTCAAACTCATGTCCATTGAATCGGTGATGCCATCCAGCCATCTCATCCTCTGTCATCCCCTTCTCCTCCTTCCCCCAATCACTCCCAGCATCAGAGTCTTTTCCAATGAATCAACTCTTCGCATGAGGTGGCCAAAGTATTGGAGTTTCAACGTACTCATAAAAATAAGTAAGTTCAGGTCAACTTTCTTTAATTTTCCTTGTGCATTTCAGTTCAGTTCAGTTCAGTCACTCAGTCGTGTCCAACCCTTTGCAACCCCATGAACTTCAGCATGCCAGGCCTCCCTGTCCATCGCCAACTCCAACAGTCCACCAAAACCCATGTCCATTGAGTCAATGATGCCATCCAGCCATCTCATCCTCTGTCGTCCCCTTCTCCTCCTGCCCTCAATGTTTCCCAGCATCAGAGTCTTTCCAATGAGAAAGCTCTTTGCATCAGATGGCCAAAGTATTGGAGTTTCAGCCTCAACATCAGTCCTTCCAAGGAACACCCAGGACTGATCTCCTTTAGGATGGACTGTTTGGATCTCCTTGTAGTCCATGGGACTCTCAAGAGTATTCTCCAACACCACAGTTCAGAAGCATCAATTCTTCTTCACTCAGCTTTATTTATAGTCCGACTCTTGTATCCATACATGACCACTGGAAAAACCATAGCCATTGACTAGATGGACCTTTGTTGACAAAGTAATGTCTCTGCTTTTTAGTATGCTATCTAGGTTGGTCATAACTTTCCTTCCAAGGACTAAGCGTCTTTTAATTTCATGGCTGCAATCAACATCTGCAGTGTTTTTGGAGCCCCAAAAATAAAGTCTGACACTGTTTCCACTGTTTCCCCATCTATCTCCCATGAAGTGATGGGACCGGATGCCATGATTTTAGTTTTCTGAATGTTGATCTTTGAGCCAACTTTTTCACTCTCGTCTTTCACTTTCATCAAGAGGCTCTTTACTCACCTGTAATTTTCACTGTTCAAATGAACAGCAACAGAAAAAGACCAGTGAATTTATGACGAAGTTATTGAGATATGTTATTTCAATTGTTTTCCCCTACCCAGTCAGATAATCTTGGGGGAAAAAAATGGTTAAATGCTTATTTAAATGAACTGGACTCCCATCTTTTCACTTTCCAAATATGACTTCATCATATTTGTATCATTCCGGTTCTTTCCTGGGGAAAGTTTCGAATGTTACCTTAAATATGTTTAGATATATTTTTCCTCTATAAAGTATATATTACTTGATAAGTACTTGTGTGTAATTAGACCTCAACAACAACAATTAGATAATTTTGCATAATCTTGTTATTCTGCCTGGCAGCTATTTAACCTGTAGTGATATTTAGCTATGTAAGCAAATAATTTCAAATATAAAAGTTAAAAAATATTATACACTAATGAAATCCCCCCAAAAACCTATAAAATATTCTTTGTTAAGAAAAGCAAGCAAGCAAGCACTAATAATTACTGAAGGTAAGATACATGCTGCTGCTGCTGCTAAGTAGCTTCAGTCATGTCCGAACTCTGTGTGACCCCATAGACAGCAGCCTACCAGGCTTCTCTATCCCTGGGATTCTCCAGGCAAGAATATTGGAGTGGGTTGCCATTTCCTTCTCCCAGCGAGATACATAGATGGATGCTAAAATTAGTTGGCATTAAGGTGAAAGAGGATACTGGCATTGACTCAAAGCATCTCCTCCAACATTCACCAATTTTTCTGCTGGTTTTAATATATGGCCACAAATTCCTGATACCTCTTCCTCTAAGAGATAGTGTTTAATGCAGTGCTTCTTGAGTGAGGTTGGTCTATGACAATGACTTCTAATGAAAAGATTGTAGAAGAGGAAAAACAATACCTTTACAGGGAAAAAAAATAGCAGATACTACCTTAATCAAGTAATCAAGGCTAAGGTCATCAATAAAAAGTCATCTTGAGGCCATATGCCCTTTGATAGATACAACAAGTAGGGCTTACCATCTCTAGAGTATATTTCCCTAAATTCATAACCTCAATTAATTATGAGAAAACACGAGGGAGACAGTATAGAAAACACCCATCACTATTCTGCAAAGCTTCAAGGTCATGAAAGATAAGATTGGAGAACTGTCATAGATTGGAGGAGACCAAGAAGGCATAATGACCAACTGCAGTATTTGATCTTAGATTGAATCCTGAAACAGATAAGTAGTAGATGTATAAGAAAACTAAGACTGGAATAAAGTCTGTAGTTTACTTATTAGTATAGTTACAATTAAATAACATTAAAATTTCAAATTCTCAGTCACAAGCACCACATTTCAAATTCTCACTAGTCATATGCTACTAGTAGTTATCACACTGGATACCATACCATGTGTATAACATTCTATAAGCAGGGAGATTCCATTGGAAAGCACAAGGAAAATTATTTTAAAAAATGGAAGGGAAACAAACATGCTCTAAAGTTAAAAATTTAGTTTTAAGAAATGGTTGCATAATGACTGCTGATATAATAAATCTTCTGTAAGAAATTCCCTGAGGCTCATTTCTTGAGATCCCCCATAATGTCCAGAGCTCTGAGATTTATTGCTCTTCAGAGAATACATCTAATCATCAAATTTCGCATGCAGTGATTCTTCATTCTGATGAAATCTAAGCTCTGAATGTCATACTAATTGTCTACTAAAGGTCAGTACTTCTACCTGAGCCATCTGCAAAGTAATATGCATCAGATAATAATTAAATTTTTATAGATGTCCAATATTGAAAATTATTTTCTTTGATGTTTCATGCTCCAAATCACTTTCACATCACTGAAAAAGTTGTTCTAAAAGCAGTCTAAAAGAATGACATCATTCCCCTGTGTTCAAATTCTCACTTCCTAGGAAGCTCATATACCTTAGCAGGATTACAAGGTCACTTTCAATATTAGCTTAACCTATTTGTTTAGTCTCATTGGCCATTTCTTTTCTGTCTTCTCTCTGGAAACATAAGCATTCTTCAGTATGAATTTTACTTTTTTAGCTCCCTGATCTTTTCCCAAAATGCTGTTCCATGTCTTCGCTGCTCAGAGTTTCCTCTTATCTTTCCAGACAGAGCTGAGATGCCTCATTTACCATTATATCCTTAGCATCTATTAAGCACTTCACTATAATGGGCTCTAGGATTATTTATACACTTCCATAAGAATACTATTCCATTCAACTCTAAGTATTTCTCTGTGCTCCTGTCTTCTTCAATAAACTGAATTCTTAAAGGATACCTGTCAGGTATTATCTAATATCTATCAGGTATTATCTCAGGAACTAGCTGATCTTCTGTGTATCCAGCTCACAGTAGTTATTCAATAAATACTTATTTACTAAATATATTTTTATACTCGTACTATCAATTTGTCTTAATTTTACTCTATTCTGGAAATGGAATAGATTATTGAGTGTAACCTTAGTATCTTACAGATGAGGAAGCTGACGATGAGTGAAATTTTCCTCCAGGTCACATTACTAACAGGATGCAATAGTAAAAGAGAATTAGACCAGTTTGACGATGATTAATTATTCAATATGGATAATGTCTCACTAGCTCTAGCTAAGAAAATAAAATAGAAGAAGGGAACAAAATCTTCAAACTTGTACAAAGAAACAAAGAGGGAAAAGAAAAGAATGTTAGATTTTGATCCACGATTCCACACTGCAGTAGCCTTCTCTTTTGCTTTTGTCTGTATGCAGGAGTGGGGTGATAGGAAAGGAAAGCAGCTGGAAAAATAGACGAATGCAATTATTTACTATGTAGAAACAATTTTTTTTTCAGCTTCTTACTTTTTGAAACTCTTTTCTGTCTAAGATCTTTAAAGAACGGAGCTAAGGATATTGTCAGTTTTCAAATGTACCACAGGAACAAGAGAAATATAAAAGGATCAGAAAAATGGTAGTGATGCAATTAGTCTGTCACTCTTCACTAAATACTGTGGGAAGATAACCACATATTTAACTGATAATTAATATTTGATCCAGCAGTGTATTATAAGGGCAATGACATCATGAAAATATGAACTTAAAGAGTGCTTAGGGTTCATGCGAGCCAACTTCAAGTTTCAGATGAGAAAAAAGAGATCAACAGAAGATGTATCACATGGAATTTTGATATCCACCTATAAAACATGATATCCATGCTTTAATATTATAATTACATGTGTGCATGTTCAGTCATGTCCAACTCTTTGTGACCCCATGGCCTCTAGCCTGCCAGGTTCCTCTGTCCATGGAATTCCCCAAGCAAATATACTTGAGTTGGTTTCCATGTCCTCCTCCAGGGGATCTTACCGACCCAGGGATTGAACCCATGTCTCCTGCATCTCCTGCATGGGCAGGCAGATTTTTTACCACTGTGCCACTTGGGAAGCCCAGTATTATAATTATGTGCCATTTAATGTTTTACCAAAGAACAGTGTTAAATACATCATGGAAGAATTCCAGGTTATTTGAACGTGTTTGGATATTAATTTCTGCTTTTTTTGAAATTGGTGTCCATTTTGGCAAAATTCTCTTTAAATAGACCAACTATAAATCCTTCTCTGAAGGAATGCAAAAAGACAATTTCATCAAGATATATAAAAGAATGTTAACATTTTATGTGTTTTATAAATAATGGCCCACACTAAATAATTCTTAGTTGTCAGAAAAACAAATATAGATCTTGTTATAAAATGTCCACCCCTAAGTGCCATTGTAACACTTAGTGCCATGTAACATCCACTGCACATTAATCTCTGTTTTAGACTATTTTCTTCTTCAGTACAATTGAGAGATATACAACAGAATCTCTCTTAATTGTACACATACATAGTATATTGATACATAACATATTTAGATTCATAGACTTTCTATGATTATAGGCTTTGATTGAAAAAGTGTTAATGTATGCTTGAGTAGGTGTTTTACTTGGCTGTCTATATTAAAGGGTTTCCCTGGTAGTTCAGATGGTAAAGCATCTGCCTACAATGCGGGAGACCCGGGTTCGATCCCTGGGTCGGGAAGATCCCCTGGAGAAGGAAATGGCAACCCACTCCAGTACTCTTGCCTGGAAAATCCCATGGAAAACCCCAGGAGTGTGGTAGGCTACAGTCCATGGGATCGCAAAGAGTTGGACATGACTGGGCAACTTCACTTTCTGGTAGTTCAGCTTTTAAAGAATCCACCTGCAATGCAGGAGATGCCAGTTCGGTCTCTGGGTCAGAAAGATGCCCTAGAGAAGGGACAGGTTACACACTCCAGTAGTCATGGGCTTCCCTGGTGGCTCAGATTGTAAAGAATCCACCTGCAATGTGGGAGACCTAGGTCTGATCCCTGGGTTGGGAAGATCCCCTGGAGGAGGGGCATGGCAATCCACTCCAGTATTCTTGCCTGGAGAATCCCCATGGACAGAGGAGCTTGGCAGGCTACAGACCATGGGGTCGCCAGCAGTTGGACACAACTGAGTGACTCAGCACTGCATGGCTATATTAAAATAAATTGATTTTATTTCACATCAGGATGTTTTTAGGCATGGTTTTGATTATCATTTCCTTAGGAATATATTAATCTATTTAATATGTACACACTGAGTGCAATCTATATGTTGGTCAGTAAAAGATAGGTGAAAGACTAGAAATTTGTAATCAAATGGATCTGAGATTTAGCATTTTCTGCAATTTATTGGCTCTGTAACCTTTACCAAATCATATTAAATTTTCTTAACTTTAGTTATTTTGTTTGAAAGAAATTTTTAATAAGATTATGGCAAGATTTAAATAATATACTCAGTGTACAATAATGGTAGTTATTCACATTTGTCATTGAATTTTCAACATGAAGACATTCTGTTGTCCTTAAAAACTCAGTCACTAGTGATGAGAATAAAGTAATGTAAATCAGAATTCAATATCAATTCAGCACAGGCACAAGAAGTGAGCCAATTTCTAAATTACCATTGTGAAAGTTAAAAACTTATTTCCTTGGAGATTTTCCAGGCTGATAATTGTTCAGCCTATGTATCTAGTTACAAACCCCAAAACTGTGTCCATAGCTGGCATACATTTTAAGGCCAAACAGGTTTTATTTGTGTTTGTGTCTCTAGAATACATATATGATCAAAGCAAAATAATTATTTCTTAAAAATTGGTTTTTGCAAAATTTAGAAGGTCTAGACAGAAATATATTTAGGCTTGCCTTATTCCTAGAGAAGATGATAAAGTGCAAAATAGTTTGCCTATATTTTACTATAAGAATACTTGACTATATTTTTAGTTGTAGTCTAGCTAAATGTTAATTTAAAATGATATGATATTTGTCTTCATGAGTAATGTAGTTTATTTCCACAGCTGAACTCTAATAATGCAAAAAAGATAAATACAGCCTAAATAAAAGACCCATTTTTTGGCTATGATGCCTGAGCTGGCACTTGTAATTAATCAGAAATCTCTTTTCTAAATACTAGGAGAAAACCACAATGACTGAAAATTCTTTTGCCTGTGGTTTAACTCAATAAAAACGAATTTATGATATTAAAAGGATTAGATTTCACTTTTGTGAGTAATGAACCATATTTTAAGGAAAAAAAAAAGTATTTGAATTGACCGTAAATAACAAACAGCTNATATTTTAAGGAAAAAAAAAAAGTATTTGAATTGACCGTAAATAACAAACAGCTATAAGAGAACATTTCTTTATACATTTGGTTACAAATTGGTGTGATCATCTTATTCAGGATTATGGCATCTTCTAAATCTTTTCCAAATCACACTTGGTTTTCATACATGAAGATTTTCTAGGGAAGAACTCAAGCCAAAAACAGAATCAACACCTGATCTCTTTGGAATCCATAATCCATGAATTCTGTTACAAAACACCAAGTGTTGAATTTTAGTTGAACTGACCAGATATGTGATTAGTGTATTATCATGTATCTCTTCCTAACCTCCAGTATGTAAGGAAACATTTGTTGCATATTCACCATGTTGTAGATATTCTCTCTTTCTCTTTATAATCTATGGTATAAGCAAAGTGCTATTTTGTATCCTGTATTTTAAAATAAAGTCAAGTAACTTTCCCAAGACATATAGCTAGTAAATGTCAGAACTAGGATTTGAAGGCAAGCACACTGGCTGAAATATTTTTGTTCTGTTCTTAACCACTCTGTGTGAATATGACCCCTTCTACTCATAATTTGGAGTGAATTATTTGACATCTCTGTATCAGTTGCCTCATCAGTAAAAATGGGAGATTAATAGTACCTTCTTCATAGGTTTTATCTGGGATATGGAAAGGGTGAGTTTTGATTCCAATCACAAAGAAAGGCAATGCCAAAGAATGCTCAAACAACCGCACAATTGCACTCATCTCACATGCTAGTAAGGTAATGCTCAAAATTCTCCAAGCCAGGCTTCAGCAATACGTAAACCGTGAACTTCCTGATGTTCAAGTTGGTTTTAGAAAAGGCAGAGGAACCAGAGATCAAATTGCCAACATCTGCTGGATCATGGAAAAAGCAAGAGAGTTCCAGAAAAACATCTGCTTTATTGACTATGCCAAAGCCTTTGACTGTGTGGGTCACAATAAACTGTGGAAAATTCTGAAAGAGACGGGAATACCAGACCACCTGACCTGTCTCTTGAGAAATCTGTATGCAGGTCAGGAAGCAACAGTTAGAACTNCAACATTCAGAAAACAAAGATCATGGCATCCGGTCCCATCATTTCATGGAAAAAAGATGGGGAAAGAGTGGAAACAGTGTCAGACTTTATTTTTTGGGGCTCCAAAATCACTGCAGATGGTAACTGCATCCATGAAATTAAAAGATGCTTACTGCTTGGAAGAAAAGTTATGACCAACCTAAATAGCATATTCAAAAGCAAAGACATTACTTTGCTGACCAAGATCCGTCTAGTCAAGGCTATGGTTTTTCCAGTTGTCATGTATGTATGTGAGAGTTGGACTGTGAAGAAGTCTGTACCCCGAAGAATTGATGCTTTTGAACTGTGGTATTGGAGAAGACTCTTGAGAGTCCCTTGGACTGCAAGGAGATCCAACCAGTGCATTCTGAAGGAGATCAGCCCTGGGATTTCTTTGGAAGGAATGATGCTAAAGCTGAAACTCCAGTACTTTGGCCACCTCATGTAAAGAATTGACTCATTGGAAAAGACTCTGATGCTGGGAGGGATTGGGGGCAGGAGGAGAAGGGAACGACCGAGGATGAAATGGCTGGATGGCATCACCGACTCGATGGATGTGAGTCTGAGTGAACTCCGGGAGTTGGTGATGGACAGGGAGGCCTGGCGTGCTACGATTCATGGGGTCGCAAAGAGTCTGACCCGACTGAGCGACTGAGATGAACTGATACATACATACATACATACATACAAAGCTACATACAAAACTACAAGTTTGAAACTTTCAAAGATGTGAAGGTAAATGCCATCAAGGTCAGTTGTGAATGAAATTGCAGCCTGCCCTCCATCTGCCATTGCTGACGATCCTTCAGCTGTACCATCTCCCACCTCTTGTCAGTAACCCTTCTTGCAGATTCACTCAATGCCAGTCCCTGCATGCTAGTGGTTATACTGTACTTACTGTACATTTCAAGGTATTGTGCTATAAGACTAAAAATGTTTCTTTATTTTGTGTTTGTTTTTATGTATTACTAATATTTGTGTGAAAAGTATTACAAACCTAATACAGTATACTTCTTTATTGCTAACTGCATTAATTTGGTACCTAGGCTAACTTTGTTAAACTTAAGAATAAATTAGACTGATGGACGTGTTCTCAGAACAGAACTCATTTATATATAGGGGACTTACAGTACTTTGTGTGTGTGTGTGTGTGTGTGTGTGTGTGGTAGTCACTCAGTCTTTCTGACTCTTTGTGACCCCATAGACTGTAACCTGCCAACCTCCTCTGTCCCTGGAATTCTCCAGGCAAGAATACTGGAGTGGGTTCTCTTCTCCAGTGGATCTTCCCAACCAAGGGATCAAACCTGGGTCTCCTGTATTGTTAAGTGAATTCTTTACCATCTGAGCCACCTAGGAAGCCCACAGTATACAACAGATGTTAGTTATTATCTTGCTTTGTGTAATACAAGAAATGATGCATTTGACAGCTTGATTATGTGGCTTTTTAATATTTCTAATTCTACTTTAAATACATGTGTGTTTGCAGGGGACCTGGGAACAATTCTAAGCACCTTGTACTGCCATTATCACATAAAAAGTTTCTACACTATATGTATAAAACATACAAAGAGAATATAAGGCTGATTTTTGCTACCATTAATTATTCCGTGAGCCACTCTGTGAAGGCAGCTGACAAGCCTGTTAATAAAGACTTCATTGAGGATTTATCTATGAGCTATGCCTATATCCCCTGTGGTTTGGGTCATACAGTTACTCGTATCTGATATTTGCTGACTGTGATGGTTAATTTTATATGTCACTTTGACTGGCCGTGGGGTACCTAGATTCAACATTATTTCTGGATGTGTCCCTGAATGTATTTCCAGAAGAGATTAGCAATTGAATTGGTAGACTCAGTAAAAGAGATTGCCCTCCTAGTGTAGATGGTCATCATCCAATCCAGTGCAGGCCTAAATAGAGGAAAAAGAAGAGGAAGGAAGAATTTGCTCCTTTTTTCTGCCTTACTGTTGAGCTGGGACGTCTAATCTCTTCTTCCCTTGCCCTTGGACTTACACCATCAGCTCCCCTGGTTCTCAAGAATTTGAACTTGGACTGAATTATACCACTGCCTTTCCTGAGTCTCCAGCTCACACAGAACAGATGGTGGGACTTCTTAGATTCATTGTCCATTGAGCCATTTCCTCATACAGATTTTGGTACTGAGAGTTTTTCTCCAGGGAAAGAATATTAAGGATGAATTTTTTGAATTGGTTCTGGGGTTTCTGGAATTGGCTGTCTTGTCTGATTGAATAAAGACTCTAATGGCCTCATTTCCAGTAATAAAGAGAGCACTTAGACTCCATGGTGTGATCTATTTACAGAGGTATGCAAAATACCTACATTGGAGCAGTCCCAAGTGAAAAACTATGTGACTTTGTCTATGATATTTTCAAACATTTTTGGAAATGATGGTTGGTTGTTCTTAACGTTGCTGCACAGAGTGGTGAAAGAAAAGGATGCGCTCAGGAATGCCAGTTCCCAGGTCAAGCACTCATAACTGAACTCAGAACTACTGGCCGTACTCTGAAGGAAAGAGTATCTCCTGTAGCTTCAGGGCTGAAGTTGCTGGAAATCAAATGCAGAACATCATCCAGTGACTGGCTGAATTACAAATGCAAATTAAAATCCCAGTCTTGCAGGGTATCTACTCTTGAAGTGAGGTTACTGGTTGAGAAAGAATGATTTTCTGTAAATTGGGATGAGGATGTTCAGGAAGACTCTAATGGAGATGGGGACACTGAGCCCCTAAATTCTGATGAGTCTTCTTTACCAGTGGAAGAGGTCTTACCACTCCTGAGAGAAAGTTCCTCAGTCATGTCCAACTCTTTGTGATCCCATGGACTGCAGCCTGCTGGACTCTTCTGTCTATGGAATTCTCCAGGAAAGCATACTGGAGTGGGTTGCCATTCTCTTCTCCAGCAGATCTTCCCGACCCAGGAATCGAACCTGTATCTCCTGCATTGTAGGTGGATTCTTTACCATCTGAGCCACAAAGGAAGCCTGGTGGGAGCATACACTGGTGAAACAAAAAGGCTGACTCTACCTGGCTGAGGCAAAAGGGAAAATGAATGAGAAGATGTGAGTAAGGGAGGGAGGAAGGTTTAGGAGACAGAGCAAGAGTGAGGACAAGTGAAAGAGATTTGTTGGGAAGAACAATCTATGTTTTCACAGAAGGTGAAATGAGAGTATGAGTTTTGTAACCTGACATGGATTTTACAAAAGGAGATCAGCCTGGAGTCATTTTAGAAAGAAATCCGTCCCAGTGGACCCACTTGCAGTGATGTGCTGGTAAATTGATTGTTTGAGAAAGAAAAAGGAACACTAATCTGTGGCATTTTCCAATTTCGGTGATATAAATAATCCCACTGTGGCCAATTCTAAGCTGTGAATATGACGGTGGGGAGCACAGCCTAGGGAAGAGACGGGTACAGTCAGCTTTCTAGCCAGTATGAGCTGGATGTGGGACAGCGTGGAAAGAGGCAACCACTGCAGATAAGATGAAAAGCAACCTTCCACTCCAATATTCTTGGGCTTTCCAGGTAACTCAGGTGGTAAAGAATCCGCCTGCAAGACAGGAGACCTTGTTTTGATCCCTGGGTTGGGAAGATCCTCTGGAGGAAGTCAAGGCAACCCACTTCAGTATTCTTGCCTGGAGAACTCCCATGGACAGAGGAGCCTGGCAGGCTACAGAGTCCATGGGGTTGCAAAGAGATGTACATGACTGAGCAACTAAGTACAGGCAAAAAATATCATCATTAAAGGAATTGCTACTGAGATCACACATGAGAATCTTGGAGGAACTCAGAAAAGGGCCAGCTATTCTGCATCCCACATAAGTAGAGAGTACCAAAACTAAATACAGATGTAGTCTACTCAAGAAAATCACTTTTCTTTTTTCCTCTTTTTTGTGAAACTTGAACTCTGATAAGTCACAAGCTGCAACCAGGGTGTGGGTGAGAGGAGACCCAGAAAAGTGGAGATGGACCATTTCCTCTGTATCTCTATTGGTTTTCCATCCTGAACAAGTAACACATTGTTGGAGGGGGGACTTAATACTGGATGAAGAGACAAGATTCATTTTACATGGGGGTGGACTTTTTGATTACCGAACAATTCAGAAGTGATAAGAAAAGCTATGAGAACTGCCTGGGGTTTCAACTAGGGAAGTCATAAGACAAAAATTAGGTTTTCCTTTTGATTGCACCTGTCAAGTCAGTTAGATCTCCATTGACCCTTCTGTATCTGATCAATGCCACATGAGATTACATGAAGAGTTCTGGATTATTTCTGCTCCCAGTTTTAGATAATGTGATCCTTTCTAATAAAGAAGAATTACAGGTAGGCAAATCATATCCTGACTATGGTTTATATAAATGTGTCAAAATAAAGAGAGCTTCAGTTCAGTCCAGTCGCTCAGTCGTGTCTGACTCTTTGCGACCCCATGAACTGCAGCACGCCAGGCCTCCCTGTCCATCACCAACTCCCAGAGTCCACCCAAACCCATGTCCATTGAGTCGGTGATGCCATCCAACCATCTCATCCTCTGTCATCCCCTTCTCCTTCTGCCCTCAATCTTTCCCAGCATCAGAGTCTTTTCAAATGAGTCAGCTCTTCTCATCAGGTGGCCAAAGTATTGGAGTTTCAGCCTCAACATCAGTCCTTCCGAGGAACATCCAGGACTGATCTCCTTTAGGATGGACTGGTTGGATCTCCTTGCAGTCCAAGGGACTCTCAAGAGTCTTCTCCAATACCACAGTTCAAAAACATCAATTCTTTGGCGCTCAGCCATCTTTATAGTCCAGCTCTCACATCCATACATGACCACTGGAAAAACCATAGCCATTTACCAGACAGACTTTGTTGACAAAGTAATGTCTCTGTTTTTTAATGTGCTGTCTAGGTTGATCATAACTTTCCTTACAAGGAGTAAGCATCTTTTAATTTCATGGCTGCAATCACCATCTGCAGTGATTTTGGAGCCCAGGAAAATAAACTCAGCCACTGTTTCCACTGTTTCCCCATCTATTTGCCATGAAGTGATGGGACCATATGCTATGATCTTAGTTTTCTGAACGTTGAGCTTTAAGCCAACTTTTTCACTGTTCTCTTTCACTTTCATTAAGAGGCTCTTTAGTTCTTCTTCACTTTCTGCCATAGGGTGGTGTCATCTGCATATCTGAGGTTATTGATATTTCTCCCAGGAATCTTGATTCCAGCGTGTGCTTCATCTAGCCCACAAGATGTATTCTGCATATAAGTTAAATAAGCAGGGTGACAATATACAGCCCTGATGTACTCCTTTTCCTATTTGGAATCAGTCTGTTGTTCCATGTCCAATTCTAAGTGTTGCTTCCTGACCTGCATACAGATTTCTCAAGAGTCAGGTCAGATGGTCTGGCATTCCCAGCTCTTTCAGAATTTTCCACAGTTTCTTGTGATCCAGACAGTCAAAGGCTTTGGCATAGTCAATAAAGCAGAAGTAGATGTTTTTCTGGAACTCTCTTGCTTTTTCCATGATCCAGCGGATGTTGGCAATTTGATCTCTGGTTCTTCTGCGTTTTCTAAAACCAGCTTGAACATCAGGAAGTTCACGGTTCACATATTGCTGAAGCCTGGCTTGGAGAAAGAGAGCTTATGTATGGGAATTTTAGGACATCAACCCAGTCCACCTAAAGGGAATCAACCCTGAATATTCGTTGGGAGGACTGATCCTGAAGCTGAAGCTCCAATACATCGGCCATCTGATATGAAAAGCTCACTAGTTGGAAAAGACCCTGATACTAGGAGAGATTGAAGGCAAAAGGAGAAGAGGGTAACAGGATGACATGGTTGGATAGTATAACCATCTCAATGGACATGAACCTGAGCAAATGCTGGGAGATAGTGAAGGACAGGGAAGCCTGGCATGCTGCAGTCCATGGGTTTGCAAAGAATCGGACACAATTTAGCAACTGAACATCAACAACAGGGCAATAGGCGATATCCATACAAATGGACATAAACATATAAGCTCCCAAATTGCTCTGTAGATTTTCTATCCTATTTAAATATCTAAGTTCCAATTTTCATGAGGAATTACAGGTATCTTATAGCAGAATAAAGCATGATCTAAAAATGGTTGCAAAGATTCTATTTAATGTCACCACATTCAACAAATAGAGAAAGGGATATGATTGTATGACAAGAGTGGCTTGTAAAACCTTGTGTATTTAAACATGACACTGCATGTATATGAAGCTTCTCAGCAGAGCCAGTACATCTGTAATAGCTGTCTCTTCAAAGTATAAAAATTCAGGCTCTATTCTAAGCTCTGCCACCCAGCTGCCACGGCAGCTCTCTTAACCACTCTGAACTTTCTACATAAAATGAAGTTTCCTATTTCAGAGGATTCCAGTGTGTACAGTAGTGTATTAAAAGCCTTCTTCAACAAATGTTGCTATAAACCATTTCAACATATAAACTCTTGTCACTAAAATCTATCTCAAATGGTGATACTATCTTCAAACATAATAATTGTTATTCAGTGGCTAAGTCGTGTCTGCCTCTTTGCAACCCCATGGACTGTAGCACACCAGGCTCCTCTGTCCTCTCTAATCTCCCAGAATTTGCTCAAATTCATGTCCATTGAGTCGGTGATGCTATCTAACCATCTCATCCTCTGCCACCCCCTGTTTCTTTTGCCATCAACCTCTCCCAGCATGAAGGTCTTTTCCAATGAGTCAGCTATTTGCATCAGCTGGCCAAAGCATTGCAGTTTCTGCTTCAGCATCAGTTCTTCCAATGAGTATTCAGGGTGGATTTCCTTTAGGACTGACTGGGTTGATGTCCTTACAGTCCAAGGGACTCTCAAGAGTACCAGCACCACAGTATAAAAGCATCAATTCTTTAGCACTCAGCCTTCTCTATGGTCCAACTCTCACATCAATACATGACTACTACTACAAAAAAAAAAAAAACACAAAAACACAACAAAACAAAACATAGCTTTGACTATAGGAACTTTTGTGGGCAAAGTAATGTCTTTGCTTTTTAATACACTGTCTGGGTTTTTCATAGTTTTCCATCCAAGGAGCAAGCATATTTTAATTTCATTCCTGCAGTCACTGTCAACAGTGACTTTGGAGCTAAAGAAAATAAAAACTGTCACTTTTTCCAATTTCTTGATCTATTTGCCATGAAGTGATGGGACCAGATGCTATGATCTTCATTTTCTGAATGTTGAATTTTAAGACAGTTTTTTCACTCTCTTCTTTTACCCTCATCAAGAGTCTCTTTAGTTCCTTTTCCCTTTCTTCTGTTAAAGAGGCATCATCGGCATCTCTGATCATTGGTATTTCTCCCAGCAGTCTTGCTTCCAGCTTGTGATTCATCCAGCCTGCCATTTTGCATCATGTGCTTTGCATATAAGTTAAATAAGCAGGGTGACAATATGCAGCCTTGTTGTTCAGTTCAGTCGCTCAGTCGTGTCTGACTCTTTGTGACCCCATGAACCGCAGCACGCCAGGCCTCCCTGACCATCACCAACTCCCAGAGTTTACCCAAACCCATGTCCATTGAGTCAGTGATGCCATCCAACCATCTCATCCTCGGTCGTCCCCTTCTCCTCCTGCCCCCAATCCCTCCCAGCATCAGAGTCTTTTCCAATGAGTCAACTTTTC